>JASDQU010279564.1:0-14796 GCA_032191745.1 Picea mariana
TATTTGGTGTAGAAGGTCCCTTTTTGGGTGGCATGTTGGCCAAATATCACTTTTGAGTCTTGATTTTGAGGTGGTTCTGCTAGACAATATTTATTCTGTTCTATCTCCCAAGTTTCGGCCCTTCTGGGTATGAAACTTTCTTATAGGTAGTTCTCTGATATTTCTTCTCTGCAATGCCACAGGTCTGATCAAAATTGGATGTTCCAAGTGGAATTTACGGTAACTTCCTCACAACTTGCCTATTTTTGGCCTTTCTAGGAGATCTCACTTGTATAGAATTCCTCGCACAAAATAATTGATATCAAATTCTGAAACTCACACCCAAAATACTACAGACTATCCATAATCCAATGCAACCAGTCCCACTCAATTTGGATACTCTAGCAAGAAGTTATGCTTGTTTTACCTGGAAAACCTTCTTGAGACTAGTCAATAGGACTAGTCAGATACCCTATCTTACACAAGGTGTATCTACAAATTTAAGATGACCCAGAAGCTGAAATTTTTACCACAGATACCTTACTAATTTCTGTAAATGGCCTCCATATTTTAGGGTCTAAAGCGTTACAGAAAATTTTTTTATAGCTAAAATTCCGCAATGACTCATTTCAGGATGATTCCAGAACCCTATCTTGTATAGGATGTATCTCCAAAAGTATAAGGCCTCAAGAGCAGAATTTTGAACCCAATGTACCTTGATCCGTCTACTAAATACCCTCCAAGAGGTTCCTTCTGAAATGTTGTATAAAAAAAGTTATGGGGAAAATTCCACGGTGTCTCAGATGTAGCAGCGAAACCCCAAGACCTTGAGCTCTGATACCATATGTTAAGAACCAAACATCAATATAGCATGGAAAAACCTCAGGAAAAGTACTAAACACCTTGAAATAGAGATAATTTCAGATAACAAGCCTCTTCGAGGGGGCAACCTCCTTTTACCCCACTTAAATGTTCAAGTACAAGATGATTCAAAATGAAAATGTCTCCTTGGTATATATAGGAGACTAGGAGGTATAATTACAACTAATGGCGTAAATCCGACATAAATAAAATAACATTACTAATATAATATGCCCCATATAAAGGGTAATGAGCCAACATTAGGGCTTAATAGTGTCTCTATCCAATCGTCTTATACCTCCTTTTTTCTCTGCAAGTGACCTGATGATGTTGAAGTCTCCCGCTAGGATCCATTGGAGGTTGTTGGATCGGGTTTTAAGCTCTTCTAGGTCTCTGATCATACCTTTCCTTTATTTTGACACCTGTGGACCATACACATTAGTGCATAACAACACCTCCACATTCCCAATGATTTGCATGCTGACCGTAAGGGTGTGCTTGGTCGCTTCAGCTGCTATTAGGCTTAGTACTTGTGGGTTTCACAGAGTAAGGATTCCCCCTACCATTTTGTGGCCTCCAATAGCCATCATTTTGTATTTGTGCTAGTGTTGTTGACTGATCGTTTCCATTCTATCTGTATTACACTTTGTTTCTTGAATTAAACAAAGATTCGGTTGTTCATGTTTTAGTCTATTTCTAAGGATTTGTTGCTTTCTTGGGCTGTTTAGGCCTCTTATATTCTAGGTTATAACCTTCATTTTAAACATGCGGGGGGGAGTTGGGGAAGAGTTTCTTGATCTTACCCTAGTTTATTAGTAGTGCTCCAAGCTCTAGTAGGGCTACATTATTTGATTTTCTTGCTTTTTTCCTCGACGTCTGCTTGGGTGATAGGTGTGGTTGTCCCTCGCTAGTTTTAACTCCTAGGTGTCCAATCTCCCTGTGTGTATGCTTTTGGCCTCAAACTTTAGCTTCCTCCTATTGAAGGAACATGTACTGGATGCAATAAAGTTTCTCTGTTGGTACATTGTCTACTCCATGTTTTTTCCAGTGCTCCAGTATGTTCATGAGATCTATCCCTTCCCATTCCACCAGGTCTCTGAGTTCAGGATCTTCTGTGCCTACTTCACTTGGGGTCATTTTTGCATCTCCATATGCTTCTTGCATGGGGGTGTTTTCATCTCTGATTCCTCCCTCCATCTGGGTTGTGCAACTTCCTTGTCCCTTCTAATTACTTGGCCGGTTGGTGAGCTCGTTTGTCGTTTATTCTCTGACTTCCTTAGTTGTTGCCGTATCCTGATCATATTTTGCTTCTTTATTGGATCTGTCTTGTCCTTCTGCCTTGTTTCGGACCTCTAGGTTATTTCCCATTAAGGCTTTGCTCTACTTCTTGTTGGCTCTACTTCTAGGGTTAGTTTTTACAAACCTTTCCTCATCCTATTGTGGTTTGTGGTTTTCCGTTTCTTGCTTTTTAGTAAGAGGGAATTCTCTGATTAGGTGACCATGTTCATGACATCTTCTGCATCTGAAAGGGATCTATTCATAATCGATGTTTTGGATCCATTCCTCATCTCTCAATTCAAGGCTGATGGCTTCTGGGAGTGCTCTCGACACATCCATCTCTATAATATTCTTGCATAAGATGTATATCGCCCTCTCAGGGTGGCTTCTGCTGTCTTTATATATTTCCCAAGTTTGTTCCCGATTGCTTCTAAATTTGAGGGTAACCAATAGTCTAAAGTTAGGGAGTAGAGTCTCAGCCAAACCGACACCTTTTTGAAGGTTTCTTTTTCGGGGGAGAAATTTTCCTTCCATGGCTACATGTACAATTTTGCTAATGCATGAAAGTATGGCCCTCCTTCAAAGATTCTATCCCTATCCTCCAGGTTTATGAAAACTTCTGTGAAGAATCCTTTCGAGCCCAGATGGAGCTCCACTTCCCCATTTGGCTTCCAGTGGTATTTAATCCAGTTGCACAACGTTCTTTTTGTGGGCCACAATCCCATAAACTTGCATATTAGCACATGCGCCTTCATCTAATCTCTGTAGAGTTGCATCTGTGGATCCTCGAGTACCACCCTTGGTATCATTGTTGTTTTGTGTTTGCATGGGTTGCTCCCTTCTGTCGGGTTGGTCTTCGTTGTGTCTGGCGTTTCACTCGGGGTTTCCTTGGCTTCCTCTTCCATGCTCTCAGTTTTGTCCTGGTTCCTTTCCCGACCTTTTCCTGGGTCTGAACCCGAGGTGCCTATCATTGGTATCTTGAAAAATATGCCCCTTGGCCCTTTCCCTCTGTCTACCACTATTTGTTTGTATGAGGGGGTACCCTTACCCCCCCCTTTGGTGCTCATGCCGTACTCTGCTATGGATGCTTCTATCAGAACCCTAGCTTGCTGTTGCACTTCCGTATCAATCCATTGAGTCCCTTTAATGTTGTTCCATGAAATAACTTTCAAAAGGATTAACTTAAAATCACAATAAATATTTATGAAAAAATGGAAGAAAGAATAAAAAATATATTATGTTTTAAGATTTAAAAATAAGTGGCTGGAATAAGTGGAGAATGTACATAAATAAATATTAGACTCCCTTTAAAGTTATTATATTCCCTTTAAAGTTGTTTCATGATATAAATTTCTAAATTATGAATTTAAAATCACAATAAATATTTATGAGAAAATGGAAGAAAGAAAAACAAATTATATTATATTTTAAGATTTAAAAATAAATGAGTGGAATAAGTGGGAATGAGTATACAATTGATCATTAATTAGTCTTATGAGAAAATGGAAAAAGAATAAAAATTATATTATATTTTAAGATTTAAAAATAAGTAAGTTGAAAGGGGAGATGGTACATAAATAAATATTAGAATCCTTCTGAAGTTGTTCCATAACATAACTTTCAAAATGATAAACTTAAAATCACAATAAATATTTATGAGAAAATGGAAGAAAGAATAAAAATTATGAAAATGGAAGAAAGAATAAAAAATATATTATATTTAAAAATTTAAAAATAAGTGACTAGAATAAGTAGCCACTACCATAACAATTGCTCAATAATGAGTCTTATGAAAAAATGGAAGAAAGAATAAAAATTAAATTATATTGAAAGATTTAAAAATAGGTGAATGAAATAAGTGGAGACAATACATAAATAAATATTAGAATCTCTTTAAAGTTGTTCTATGATATATCTTTCAAAATAATAAACGTAAAATGACAATAAATATTTATAAAAAAATAGAAGAAAGAATACAAATTGTATTATATTTTAATATTTCAAAATAAATGAGTGGAATAAGTCAGGAAGACTATAATTGCTCATTAATGAATCTTATGGGAAAATAGAAGAAAAAATAAAAAACAAATTATATTTTAAGATTTAAAAATAAATGGAATAAGTGGAGTCGGTTATACAATTACTCGTTATACAATTACTCTTTTTTTCCACAGAAAATTTCATTTCTATTAATATATAAAGTTTACATTTGAGATCCTTGGTTCAAAGGAGATATATCTAATCCTTTGCACCGCCCACAAGGGAATATACAGTACAGAACAAATCCAACTGGAAAAGAGAAGTTGTGCATCATCAAAAAACCTCCCAAACAAATCCATACAAAAAAACCAGAATGCCTGTAGGAGACTCAAAACTAGACACCAGTGATCAAAAAGGGACTTATAGTCACTAGTTAACTAAAAAAAAAACTTTGCTAGAGCTTAAGTGGCAGAGTGGGACCTAGGTGTCCATCGATCACCTGGGAATAGAAAATGTTACCCTCCTACAAGAACATAGCACTTTTTGAGAGAGTATTTGCCTATTTATTGAACTCTCTGAAGACATGGGTAAAACAAAGAGTCTTGAAGCTTGTTGGCAGCGATTATATAATTATTATTTTTATAAGCTGCCTACATAGGGTCTATGAAATTTTATTACTCTTCATGAGTGTTTCTCTAAACGACAATTGTAAATCATCGTATTTTACCTATCATCTATTCATGCTTCGTTTTCATGACTGAAAGCATGAAAACTTGCAACTATTGTTACCATTTTGTTTTAAATTTTCATTGAAGGAAAATGGTTTATTTAATATGGAGTTTGATTCTTTGCCAGGAAGGTATCACCCTGTTGTGTTTTTCACCCTATCAACTCATAAACATGACAAAGAGATTGATAGTCTTGACAAATGAAAGCCCCCACCATTTGATTTTGTTTGTATTGATTTTGGTTTGATCTTTCATCACATTTCTTTTACAAAACTTTTGATTATTCTTTTACACAACTTTGTAATAAAAATATGATGCGCACACTTATGTTTTTAGGGTACTTTGGTCCTAGCATGTACTAAATACCAAGGTGGCATACAATGTACAGGTTGCCATTACTCCTTAGCATGGTCTCGGGTTCCAAAAAACTCTTCACACACGTTTTGATTAAACACCTTGCCCATCGTTTGAATCATCACAACATGTATTGATAAAGCTCGGGGCTATGGCTCTATTTCATTTTTGTAAACCCTACCTGTGTGTTGTGCGTTAACTACCCATCTGTTCAGTATGGCTCCAATGGTAAGGGTTGAACCGAAAAACATCCAAACCCTGCTCTCATACGATAATGCTAGGGAAGATTTGGAAGGGAATGTTTGGCATATTTTCATCAAAAAGTTTCAGGGTTTTAATCTTTAGGTCGCCCAAGAGTTTGCCTTAACCTTTGATGGTTGTAGGGAAAAAATCGGTGATGTGCAATTGGAAGTAACTAAAGATTTCCTAAGTCAAGCCACGGGATTTCCAGCGGTTGGTTATAAATGGTTCAAAAACGTGAAGGTGGAGGAAGTCCCTTGGACTTTACTGTTTACCTCACGAAAAATAACCAGCTGTGATAGATGTATGCCAATTTCGTTCTTGAAACCTAGGTGGCATGATTTACTTGCTGTAGTGAAGCAATTCATCACATGTGAGGGATGATTCAGACTTGTTTTCCTATATCATTTACGCCTGCTTATGAGTTTTATTGGTTTTCCGTTGAATATGCCTTATTACCTACTCAGAAGTTTGTATAAAATGGGGAAAAGATTTAGGAAACATAGGTCAGATTCAAGTCTTTTTCATCATGGCCTGATTAAAATCATCCTCATGCATCAGTTAGAGACACAAAATGACTATTGGGATTCGTTCATTACGTGAAATGGTTTTGGTAACCCTGAGTTGAGAGAAGTAGATAAACCAGTTGTTGAGGAAAACCTTGTGAACCCGACAACCTCTCTTCCATCTCCCCTGGCTTGTGATTTCCCCCCTAATAGTGAACCTTCAAGCTACCCTAAGGTAATTCAACATGACAGTCAACCAGTTACACATCCAAAGGATTGTATTAAAATTGTGCATAAATCTATAGGAAAGAAGTTAAAAGGTAGTGCTGATGTCAATTTCAAAAACAAAAGAGCTGGTCGGTTAATTTCTCGAAGTATTTGAAATAAAACAAAACCCTGTGTAGGTATGATCAGCATGATTGAAGTGAGTGAAAGCTCAGACTCGAAAATTGACAAATTCCTTGCTGAAGAAGATCCTGTGTCATTCGGGCTATACCCTGACCGACCTTATAACTATGTTAATAATTTGCCTCCTTGTCTAAAGGACAACCCAGAGTTTCCTGGTATCCAACTCTGTGATAAATATACCATCCCCATGGAGGATTCTCTGATCCGTAATGTTGTTCGTTCTAATGCAAACTCCTTACAGTCACAATGTGATGTGTGTCGATCATGGAATCACAGATACTATACCGATGTCCCGTTTCTACAGTCACGTGTCAAGTCTTTGAGAGACCAGGTTGATATGTTAACAAACGAAAAAAACAAACTTGAATCCATCATCCAAGGCAAGGAGAAGCGTTTGAAAACTATAGGTCGTGTGATTTTAAAAAACGTAGAGGTAGCTACAACTATCATTAACTCCAAAGTTTCCTGATACGTTTTGGTTTTATCATTAGAGGTATGATTATTGTCATTCTTAAGTTAGGATATTTGATTTGATTGAATAAACCATTTTTATTATTAAGATTAGTCTATTTTATTTACTCAATAAAATAAGATTGCATTTGCTATTATAACTAGCTACAAAATCACAAGATTGTGTAGCCAGTTAAGAAAATTCGAATTGTTTAGTTTGATGACTGAAAACATATCGGAGATCTTCCTATTTTCTTTTGTTTTCAGGATAATTATGGAGCCCATGATTTCAAAGATGATATGAGGCCCTTTTGATATCTCCCAGCCATATCTATTATCTATTTTGGATAAACAGAATTAGACTGTTGGTAGTTTTTTGATATCTAGTGAAATCAGGGAGGTTGCATCCCCCTTTATTTTTTGAAATCAATTTGATCTTATGAACAGGAAACAATTATGTTTCCTGAAACCTATAAAAACATATTATTTTGTAAACATTGCATCATCTCGGCCTGGGGCAAGAGTATGGGCATTTTATCATAGACTTGAATGGAATATAATGCACGTTACAACTTTAGCTTTTCTGTATGATGTTTTCATTCAAGTTATGTTTATTTCGATTTGATAATAGATTTTGATTGCTTTTGTCGTTATGGTTTATTGCAAGTTGATATGACTCAATTTATATATGCTTTCCATATCTTGTGTTTCAGATATAACACACAATGATCATCTATACAATTTAAATTAAGAGATTTATCTCTAATTTCAGTTGAATGTTTATATGCAAGTTCTTACAAGAAAAATTATCTCATCGTAGCTACTTGTAAATCATAAGATTACTGTGACTGTGTCTATTATATGTTCTGTTATTATAATTCAATTTATATCATTATTGTTTCGCATTTATTCGAAGCAATCTCAAGATCTGTTGTAGGTTCACTTCTCAGATAAAGGTGGATGGATATTCAATATTAAACATACATTGGATGCAATAACAGGTTAGCCTGTTATTTGATTTCATTAGCTTGCTGAATATAGAAGTTTTCTATATATAGAACATTTTCTACTATCTATTATTTTCTGTTCAATTAGGCAGTTTAATATTTGATTTCATGAGTGTATACATCTAAGAAAACAAACCGAAAAAAATTAGATAGTATTTTCACTTTCTTTATTATTGTTGCTAAAGGAATCAATTTACATTTGATTTTTACAAGTTTAGATTAAAACTCGTGTTTTGTACAGATTGTATATAGAATTATTAAACATATATTATTTAAATAAATTGTACACACACACACACACACACACATATATGTACATATAGATTTTAGTGATTGTTCTTTATTAAGTATTGTATTTTCTCTAGTTATTTTTCGTTTTCTTTAGAACTTAGATTGGCCAACGGAGCTGCTAAATCTGTTGGAGTGAATTAATCCAAACGGCTTGGATTAATTAGACAACCCCGGACCGGATTCACTCCTCCAGTTGATGAGCGGTCAATTTTTCCCGTCAACAAATGGCATTAGAAGAAGGGCCTGCAAACTATTAATGGCATGAGGAGGTCACAAGACTCCTCCCCCACCTACCCGCTCACCTATAGTAACTAGAAGTCATTCAGACAACAACATTGTACCTCAAACAACAACCACATCAAATGAAAATCCTCGGATCACCGTTGAACCAATAACTCCAAACCCCCCAGGGGGCGACATACAAGAAATTGTTCGCCAATCCCTCATAAGAACACACATTGCCTTGGCCTGTATCAGGCAACCATGTCAAAATTTGAACCAACCATTAGACTTCTCTGATATCAGAGAGCAACTTGAAGGTACTGATCTTACCTTAAACCCTACGGATCCAGATCATATCCTCATTCTTGCAGCAGGAGGATCTGGTATTCCACCATCACCCCCCCCTTCATATCCTTCTTCTTCTAGAGAAGAATCATCAGATGAAGGCAGTTCTTCATCCCGGCCTTCGACACCCCCCACACCTATGGAAAATCCAAACAATCCCGCCAGACCTTGGATCGACCAAGATGTAGTGGCCATACCTGGTCCCCAGCATCCTTTACCTAAACATCCAGAGAAATGGCTCCCTAAATTTGACCCAGACTCCAAGCAGATCGCTGAAGATCATGTCAAAAAGTTTATGCTAGCCATTAGGCTCTGTAGTGTTGAGCATGAAGACGTAGTGTGCAGATTGTTTCCCTACACCTTTGAAGGCAATGCCTCTACCTGGTACTTTTCCCAACATCCTCACACCATCGTGTCATGGGATAAATTCGAATCCTGTTTCCTTGAGAAATTCGGAGACGACAAGTCTCCTGAAGTTCTAGTCATGGAGATTTCTAGTTTGAAAATGAACCCCAAAGAAAAGATAAAAGACTTTAATCAAAGGTTCCTGACACTAAAGAATCGAATCCCCATGGATTCAATGCCTGCCGAAAATCTTATTGTCGCATACTACAAGAAAGCCTTACATCAAAACATAGTCATTTGGGTAAAGAGGTCCAAGAAAGCCACATTGTTAGAATCCTTCGAAGAGGCGAGTCAAATTGAGAAAGATATTCTCAGTTTAAAAGACAATAACTGTAACGAGATAGAGACTAGTTCATCCTCCAAGAAGAAAATCGAAATCCTTCCTAGACCTCCCCAAAACAAAGCTCAACCAGAGAGTTCGGATCTAGAAAACTTATAGAAAGTCATTCATATGTTATCCAATCAAGTTATAGATTTGAAAAGGTGAGCTGAAGAAGCTTCTTCGAGCAAAGGGCCTTACAAACCCCCTTTTAGGAATCCTTTTCCCACAAAACGACCTAACTCAAATTATGAAGGCCTAAATCTAGAAAGCTTACAATTTGTTATTCAAATGATCCTAGAAGCATATGATAACTTGATTCCTCCCAAGATTCCTGAAGAAGTAGTTGAACAAGAGACAGTAGAAGAATATGAATCCTCTCCAAATATTTTTGGACATTTTTCGGATAGCATTTTTCAAGCTAATTTTGAAACAGTGCATCCTTACAATACCAGGAGCAAGACAACAAATAAGTCTTCTTCTAAAATTACAACTACTGTGCCTCCAAAACAGTCTAAATCAATTGAGACTAAACAGAATTCAGAAAACCCAAGTTTAGATTATGATTTGATTGAGAATATAAAAAAACTTAGGGATAACATTTTTGTTTACGAATTATTAAAATTCACTTTTCTTTTGCAAAAGATGCTGCAGAATATTGTGGAAAATAGCAAAAACAACAATTCGAACAACAACAAAGTTGTTGAAAACAACCCCAAAACTCCTCAAAAGGCCTCTGCTAAAACGACATCCGAACCTCATGATAAAAGAGACCTTCCTATAAAAAGTGTAACAAATACAGATAAACTAGTTTCAGGGGTTGCGATTAAAAAACAACAAACTTCTACTGTTAATACTTGCAGAAATGTCCCTCCCTTTTTGTTGACTTTTGAAATTTTCAATAGGAATGTACATAACTGTATGGTAGATTTAGGTGCATCATCTAATGTAATGCCTTGGTCTGTCTGTCAAAAAATTAATGCCGAATTTCAACCGTCCAGCTTGAAAATGATCCAGCTTGATCGAACTAGTGTTAAAGTGATAGGTGAATTAAAAAATGTGCTTATCAGATTATCATCTAATCCTAAATTCCATCAAGTGATTGATATCATTGTTGTAGATATCCCAGAAGTATATGGTTTGTTTTTAAGTAGAGATTGGTCAGAACAATTACATGGCTATTTTGCAACGGATTGGTCTCACTTGTGGCTGCCCGAGAGCGGAAAGCCTAACAGAATCAAGGTAAATCATGAACGTTATCTTAAGTTCACGGTAATTGATTTAAATGATCCCAATGAACCATTCACTGCTTTTGCCAATTCACCTAAATTACAGGGGATGGACACTTTTTTCGGCAATTTCATGGCCGAAACTTCTGCCATCACTAACTCGGAACAACAATTTGAAATTATGACATGCACATAGTCAACAGCCTTCTCTCAGTGGTCACATGCACTTGACGAAAATTGAATATGGTCTCTTTACTTCAATGGGTCAAAATCTAAGGAAGGAGTTGGTCCAGGGTGCGTGCTCATTGATCCAGCAGGTAACAAGACTTTTATTTCTTTCCGGTTATAATTCGAATGTACAAACAACACGGCCGAATATGAGGCACTCCTGCAAGGTCTCAAAAAAGCACTAGATTTAAACATTCAGAATTTGACTTCTTTTGGCGATTTAAAAATAGTGGTTAGACAGGTAAAAAACTCTATCCACTGTGTATCTCCGCACCTAAAAATCTATCAGACTGAGGTATGGAATTTGATGAACAAGTTTTCTGCGTTTAACATAAATTCTATTCCTAGATTGAATAATTCTGAAGCTGATTTGCTAGCTAACGTCGCCTCAAAACTTTTTCTTGCAGAAGGCCTATCTCTGAATGCATTTTCGGTCGAATTTTTGTTCAGACCATCCATCCCAGACAACATCACAAATTGGAGAGTCTTCGATGACGATCAACAAATCATCAGTTTTTTGCATATGGAAGAAACTTTATAGGGCGCAGTGATCGACGAAGGTACCCATGACGAAAATCTCTGTGACTTTATGGTAATACCAGATCTGAGATTTCTAGAATCTGCATCAGACATGGTAAACTCTATCCCAAAATCTGTGGTTAGGTTAGAAAAATTTTATGATCTTCACGAAAAGTTCAGAAAATCAGTGAATTGTAAAACGAATAGTTCTTCCTTGACACATGAAAAAGTAAATTTGGGAACTAAAGACAACCCACAGTGCATCAATTTGGGGTTGGGGTGTTCTGAGGAAGAAAATGTATCTTTTATTAAGTTGTTTAAGGAATTCAAAGATGTTTTTGCCTGGACATACAACGACCTAAAAACCTTTGATCCTAACATCATACAACACATTATTCCCATGAAACCTCAGACCCAACCTTTTCAACAAAAGTTAAAGAAGATGCACCTAAAACTCGAACCAACAGTCAAGAAGGAATTAAACAAACTCCTGAATGCTAAAATAATCTTCCCAGTAAGGCACATATAATGGGTCTCTAATATTGTCCCCATGAGGAAGAAGAGTGGTGAAATCTGACTATGTGTCGATTTCTGAAATCTCAACCAAGCGTCTGATAAAGACAACTACCCTATTCCTCCCATGGAACAGATCCTTCAATAGGTATCTGGTTCTGAAAGATTATCCTTATTGGATGGTTTTTCAGGGTATAACTAAGTCCTTATGTATCCCTCAGACCAGCTCAAAACTACTTTCCGTACCCCATGGGGCACCTACGCTTATAGAAAGATGCCCTTTGGGCTCATAAACGCCGGTGCCACTTTTCAGAGAGTGATGGATATCACTTTCTGCGGCTTAATCAATCAATTTGTAGTAATTTACCTAGATAACGTCACTGTCTTCTAAAAAAATAAAGGAGATCATCTAGCTCATTTAAGATCTGTTCTACAGCGATGTCGTAAGTACGTCATTTCTTTAAATCCTAAAAAATCTATCTTCGCAGTAGAACAAGGTAAGCTCCTCGGATTCATTGTATCAAATGAAGGGATGATTATCGACCCTGAAAGGACCCAAGTCATTTCGAAACTCCCCCCTCCCTCGTAAAAAAATTCCATGCAATCTTTCTTAGGACAGATAAACTTTGTTAGGAGATTCGTCCCCAACTTTTCAGAAATGGTGAGACCATTACAAAACTTAATAAAAAAGGATGTATAGTACCATTGGGGACCTTTAGAAAGTCAAGCTTTTGATTCAATAAAAAAGGCCATAATAGACGCTCCTTCTCTAATGAGCCATGATTTTTCCCAAGACTTCACCCTCTACACGTTTGCCTCTGACCGATCTTATGCTGCTATCCTAACTCAAAAGAACACTGAAAACAACGAAGTCTCAATTGCCTTAATGAGATCAGCCTTCAAGGGAGCATAACTTAATTACCCAGCAGTAGATCAACAATCTTATGCTGTTTTTAAAGAAGTAAAACACTTTCAATTTTATCTGTTGAAATCTAGGATGAAAATCATTGTCCCTTACCCGGCTGTTAGAAATTTGTTAGTACAGAAAGAACTAGGTGAAAAAAGGGCAAACTGGGTCACATCCTTACAAGAATATGACATAGAAATCACCCCAGCACAAATTGTTAGAGGCCAAGGTTTATGCAAGTTGGTCGCCGATTCAGCTATAGGACAACAAAATGAAACTAATATGTTAATTTCAGATCAACACCATCAAAATCAAATCTGCTGTGCATAAAACCTTGTTAGTTCCTGGTACGACGACATCAAATTTTGTCTTATAAATGGATCAGCTCCCCGTCACCTTGATCCAAAAAAAAGGAGAGCACTAAGATTAAAATATGCTTCTTTTCAGCTGATTAATGGTATTTTGTTTTGCCAAAATTTCGATGGAATACTTATGCACTGTCTTGAAAAAGATGAAGCAGGAAAAGTCTTATTGGAGTTACATGCAGGGGAAGCTGGTGGGCATTTCGGTGGAGACACCACCACTCACAAACTATTAAGAGAAGGTTATTACTGGCCTACCCTTTTCAAATATGCTCATGCCTTATGCCGCAAGTGTGTGATTTGTCAAAAGGCATCTAGACAGATACATAAACCAACATTCCCATTGCAACTAGTTTCGGTAGACTCCCTTTTTCAGCAGTGGGGCCTAGATATTATAGGTCCAATCAATCCGACATCCTCATAGAAGCATAAATACATCATAATAGCCATAGATTATTTCACTAGGTGGTCCGAGGCTGCCCCATTAAAAGCTATAAATACCAACCAGGTGATATCCTTTCTGAATTCAAATATCATCACTCGTTTTGGTATTTCTGAATGCTTAGTATTTGACAATGCTTCCTATTTTTCGTCTCTTGAAATGAGTGATTTCTCTCTAGAAAAAGGAATAAAATTAAAGTACTATTCTAGCTATTACCCCTAAGGCAATGGTTTGGCAAAATCAACTAATAAAAATCTGATCAAAATTTTCAAAAGAACGGTCTCAGAAAACAATAAAAACTAGCATAATGCACTGTTAAACGCAATCTGGGCTGACAGAGTAACTCCTAAAACTGTTGTGGGTAACTCACCTTTCTTTCTCGTTTACGGCAGGGAAGCGATTCTTCCACCACATGTACTTCTTCCGTCTCTGCAGTTATCGCATAAGGTATAGGAAGAAGACTGTCCCCCCTTGGAGAGTTGAATTAATGCTTTGTTAAAGTTAGAGGAAGTAAGGGCTCAAGCAAAACAAAAATTGGATCAACATCAACTCATTGTTAAAAATTTCTTTGAATCCAATTCTGCCTCTGACAGAAATTTTGAGGTAGGTGACCTTGTCCTAAAGTGGGACAAACCTCATGAGGGAAAAGGAGAGCATACTAAGTTTCAGAACTTGTGGTTGGGACCATTTTTAATCGCTGAGAAACTGGGTCCCAGTTCCTTTCTCTTACGGAATTTAGAGGGACAACCAGATACCTTCCCGGTGAATGGCCAAGCTCTAAAAAAGTACTTTACCTGATGATGCTCCCATACACCCTTTGTAAATATTTTCTATTTTCTTTTACTTGTTGTTTGTTTTTCTTTTTGATCCGGATTATTTTTGGCATGAAATGAGAGCGGAGATATAATAAAGAAATGCACAGAGATATCGCATATATCCAGTAATATAACAGAAATATATCAGAGATGAAACCATAAAAACAGAGATATAGTAATACATGATTTCTATTAATGAAAGAAATGTACAGAGACTGTAAAAAATACAGAGTGAAAGACTCGCTAGAATGGTGGCAGCTTATCTCTGAAAAGAGACGTGACGGCTACTCGCATTCGCAAGAAGATGACTA
This sequence comes from Picea mariana, assembly GCA_032191745.1. Taxonomy (NCBI): domain Eukaryota; kingdom Viridiplantae; phylum Streptophyta; class Pinopsida; order Pinales; family Pinaceae; genus Picea; species Picea mariana. Next base: position 14,700 of record JASDQU010279564.1, read on the forward strand.
CAATGAGGCTTGGAAGGCCCTTTTACAATAGATGAGAATGCCAAAAGTCCTAGACATCCAAAAACCTAACCCTAGGAGATGAAGCGCCAAAAGTCAT
>JASDQU010279567.1:0-12983 GCA_032191745.1 Picea mariana
TCTGTGTTTTTTATTTGAGCTCGGCCACCAATGACTATTTTGAGCGACATTCATCGGTGTTGTTCCAAGGGATTTTGTAGAAGTCGCACCACTTTCCATTGCCCTTCTTCTTCTTCCCGTTACCCTTATTTTCATGTAGCTTGGAGTAGTTGTCTTGAGGTTGGGATTTCTTTGAGTTAGGGCCACCTTTACCATACTTTGGTTGTTATGGATTTGCATACCCAAACTCCCGCTTATTCCACTGCTTAAATTTCTTCTCGATTTTGACAGCATATCGATAAGCAACTGTTAAGCCCTAAATAGTGGCACATTACCCCTTAATTGGGGAATATTACATTAGCATTGTTATTTTATTTATGTTGGCTTGGGTCCATTAGTTGTAATTTTACCTCCTAGTCTCCTATATATACCAAGGAGACATTTTCATTTGGAAACATCTTGTATTTGTAAATTTATGTTGTGTATAAGGAGGTTTCCCCCTCAAAGAGTCTTATTATATGAAATTATCTCTTTTTCAATGCGTTGAGTACTTATTCTAACGTTTTTTATGCTATTTTTATATTTGGTTCTTAACATTTGGTATCGGAGCTCAAGGTCTTGGGGTTTTGCTACCTCATCTGAGACACATTGGAATTTTYSCTATAACTTTTTTTCTACGAATTTTTAGAAGGAAATCCTTGGAGGATATTTATCATACGGATCGAGGTACTTGGGGTTCAAATTTCCGCTCATGAGGCATTATAATTTCATAGATATAGCCAGTGTAAGATAGGGTTATGGAATCATCCTGAATTTAGTCATCGCAAAATTTTTGCTATAAACATTTTTTTGTGATGCTTCAGAACCTGAAACTTAGTGGATATTCCAATGAATTATAAAGGTAGTTGTGATAAAAAATTCATTTTTTGGGTCATCCTACTTTTGTATACACACCCTGTGTAAGATAGGGTAGCTGACTAATCATATTAACTAGTCTCAAACATGTGTTCCGGGTAAAACAATGATATGTTCTTTAGTGAGTATCCAAATTAAGTGGGACCAGTTGCATTGGACAATGGACAATATGTAGTATTTATGGTGCAATTTTTAGAATCAAATATCATATATTGTTCTTTTGGAACACTTTACACGTATGCTCGCCTGGAAGGGCCAAAAATCAATAAGGTGCGGGGAAGTTTCCATAACTTCCACTTGGCACATCCAATTTTAATCAGACTTGTAGAATTGCAGAGAAGACATATCAAATAACTACAAAACGAAATTTTCAGACCCAAAAGGGCCAAAATTTTCGAGATACAACAGAAGAAAGATCGTCTAGTAGAACCACCTTGAAATCAAGGTTTAAAAGTGATACTTGGCCAACATGCCACCAAAAAGGGGAACTTATACACCAAATAAGCTTTCAGACAGTCCTACTTGGACTCTTGATGAAGGTGACGAAATGCGTAGGGACATAAATGATTTACAAAAGAAGACAATAACAAAAGATGAACTACAAGGGATGATGGATTCAACTGGAGCTAAGTTGGAGGCAATAATGGATACTGAGATGGATGGTTTAAAAAGGGAGATCATGGAAGGATTGAAAAATCTCCTAATAGAGAGGCCACATGAAAGTGAAAATGTATCCCATGAAATTCATGATGAGGACACAAGGAAGATGAATCAAGATAGGAAAAAATCCAACTTTGGGTTGAAGACCAACCACTTTCCTAAGATCAATATGATGAAGTTTTATGGCAAGGATCCAATCACATGGATACTTCATATGGAGCAGTTCTTTGATCTACATGATGTGCCACACACACAAAAGGTACGTATTGCTTCTTTATATTTAGAACCCAATCAATTTGTGTGGTATCGATGTCTTTGTTCTTGCAAATCACTTGTCACTTGGACAATTTTCATGGAAGAAATGATAGCACACTATGAGGATACAAGGAGCAATACCTTCTTTATTCAATTGATAAATCTCAAGCACAAGGGTTCAATTGCGGAGCACATTGAGAACTTCCAAAGATTGAATATAAAGGAAAAGGATATTCCAGATGAGCACTTGATTGATGTATTCATCAGAACTTTAAAGGATAACATTCAACATGAGGTTTGCCTTTGGGAACCCAAATCATTGGAGAATGCGTTCAAGGTGCCAAGAAATGTTGAAAGTAAAAATATGGCTATGGCTACTAGAAGGACCACTCCTAACATCTATCGAGAGAATAATGCTCCTTCTTCTAAAACACCTCAACCTACAAGGTTGACACCTCAAAAATTGGAGGAAATAAAAGAAAAAGGTTTATGCTTTAATTTTGACAGTAAATACAGTAAGGGACATAAGTGTGGTGAGAAGAAGTTATTCTACATAGATTGTGAAGAGGAAGATGAAAAATAACAAGAACCGTCTCAAGATGAAAATGTAGAAGAGATTTCTTCTGAAGAGTTGACTCCCACGATATCATGTAATGCATTGGATAGAATTAACACTCCTCAACCCCTCAAGATAGAAGGATATATCAAAAAGAAAAATTTAATAGTCCTAATTGATTCTAGTAGTCCTCATAATTTCATTCACTATAAATTAGCCAAAGCTCTCAAGTTCATTTTATATCCAGGTCCAGAGTTTCAAGTAATGATTGCAAATAGAGGAACTATCAATTGCTCAGGAAAATTCCATAAGATCAATCTTACTGTGGGGGAATATTTAATGAATATTCCAATGATTTCTATACCCATGGGTGGTGTTGATGTCGTACTAGGAGTCCAATGGTTACAATCATTGGGAACATTGGCTTTTAATTGTCAAGAAATTTTCATTGGAAGGAAAGGAAATTGAGTTAAGGGGTATTATAGGGAAACCCAATAAGGTGATAAGATCTAATGACATGACAAAATTATTGAAAAAGGGGCATCATGGTGTAATTGTACAATCATGCTCACTATATTTTCAAACATATAAGCCATATATTCCCCTATATCTCCAAGGGATCATTGATAATCATTCCAAAGTATTTGAAGATATTCCCAGAGGTCTTCCACCGACTCGAAATCATGATCATTCTATCCACCTAATTCATGGGAGTGTTCCTCCTAACATCAAGCCTTACAGATACCTTTATGCCAGAAGAGTGAAATTTAGCATATGGTTGAAGAAATGTTAGAGGATGGAATTATTAGACCTAGCCAAAGTTCTTACTCTAGACTGGTGGTAATGGTACTCAAGAAAGATGGCTTATGGCGTACATGTCCAGATTATAGAGAGCTCAACAAGATCACTATTAAAGATAATTTTCCCATTCCTGTCATTGATGAATTGTTAGATGAACTACATGGATAAATCTACTTCACAAAGTTGGATCTCTGTTAAGGGTATCATCATAATAGAATTAAGGAAGCAAATATCCCAAAAACAACATTCCAAACTCATGAAGGCCATTATAAATTTTTGGTCATGCCTTTTGGCAGCCATGACACCTTATATGGAACATGGTGTGTTGTATTTTTCAAAGCCAACTTTTTAACCATCTTTATAGACACCAAATTATCAATACTTCCACTATCAATAATGACTTTACAAAATTTACCTTTGCTTTTGTAGACAGTTCTGAAGAGTGTATTCCTTTGTGCAGGTTTCTTAATCTCTTTATGTGGTTTCAATAATATTCTATTCATCATCAACGAATCTCCAACTTCTAGTACATTCTCATGTACATGTGACTACACACTTTCTTATTCTTCCTGAAAAAAATTGCACTTCCTCTACTGGTGGAAGCATTTTTTGTACATTCATATGATCTATGCCCAAACTTATTGCATCTAAAACATCTGATAGAAGATCCTCTACCTCTTTGATAAGGTATTTTCCCTCTGAAATTACCACCTCTTGGTGACTGTTCTTGTTGATGTGAGTTGTTGGCTTCTACCATTGGAGTTGAAGATCATCCTTTGCCACCATGTTGTCCTCTACTTCTTGTTGAAATGCAACCTCTTCTTCTTTGATTCTACTTTCTTGCTAGTTTTTCTTCTTCCTCAAGAGAAAACTGATATGCTTATTCAAGAGTGTTAGGAGACAACATGCTAATTTAATCTTGGATCTCATATCTTAATCCATTAAGATATCTAGGAAGTTTCTCAAGATTCTCTTCTATATGGCTAACTCTTATATTCAATTTATAAAACTCTTCAGTGTATTGTCTAACTGACATACATATCTACTTTAAATTATGCATTTGTCTAAAAATATTAAGTTGATAGTCTTGGAGCATGGATTTACCTTTTAATTTTGCTACCATTCTGTCCTAGCTCTTGATTCTTGTATTTCATTTGTTCTATCTCTCAGATTGTACTCCATCCTACGAGAGTAATGCATGTCCTTTCATCCTTGTCACAACAAATTTTACCTTTTTCTCATCTGGGACATTTTCATATTCAAAGTGCTTGTCCAAAGTACTGATCTAGTCAATCAATTCATCTACATTTAGGTTTCCTTCATATAGTGGAACCTCCATTCTTGGTCTAGAGATAACTCCCATGATAGTTCTAATTAATTTTTCTTCAACACCTTCTTCTTCAGGATCTGCTCCCTCTTCAACTTCTTCAACTTCTTCTTCTCCACTGACATCTCCCAATTCAACACCTCTTCATTGAGAAAATTCCATTGCCTCCAATTGTGCTTGAAGATTTCTCATTTCTTCAATGACTTCAACATTTGTAACATGTATTCCTCGACCTTGGCCTCTTCCTCCTCGTATTCTAAATGCCATCTTCAATTATCCTTTCCTGGATATTGTGTTCTCTGATACCAAAACTGACAACCAATTCAGACCGGTTCTCTTCTTCTTCATATTCAAACAATTCAATAGAGTTTATTCATCGAACAAAATTTCAAAATGAAAAGAAATTCAAAATTTACCTTGTGCAGGTACTTAGCTCTTTTCCTTTATCATGTGACCATACACTATGACCAAAGGCCTCAATTTTGGAACTAAACTTCTTAATCATATGACCATATGCTATGAACCACATGCTCATGCACGGATGTGCGTGATCAATCTGGATTGTTGATTCCGAATTTGATCAACGATCAACCAGAATGGAGTGATATAATGTTCGTTGTTGATCTGGATCTCAGAAACTTTCTAGACCGTTGATTTTTCTTCATCAAAACTCAATACAAATCATGGGCCACCACAGAAATTGTTGTCATCCTGATGTATATTGGTGTTGGGAATTTTTACAACCTCCAACACCAAAACTCGTCGATGGCCATAGTTCGTTGCAATGAGGGAAATCAATATTCAGATTCAAAGATTTAATCTCAATTGTCCAACCTTTCCTATGTGGGACACACTGGAACTGCATGTGGAACCACACGAAAAAGTAAATGGATGACATGTATTTTGGGCCAACGGACTGTGGGGTATCACACCTCCTTGTACCTTGTTGATATGCACTAATCCTACATTGTCGATATGCCACTCCAATCAAAAGTTAGATCTTGACTTATGGATTTCCTTTAATATTTTGATGATATCAATTAGATATTGATCACCGTCGATCTTATTTTTATCAAGGGTGGATCATTATCCTCCTTATAAATATTCTCCTTGTCAGTCCACTTATGCCACATATGTCAGACTTATCAACTTAGGACCTATTCAAAGAAATAAGAAACAAGAAAACAACGATGCGAGATGACCACAATGTTGTGGACCATCGATCTAACCCTCATGATTCGATCCTGACCGCCCACACCTCAAAACATGAATACAATGGGATTTAGACAGGGTTTGGTTCAGATCTGGAATCCCTCCACACACGATCCTTTCACTTGAATTCACAAAACAATTCACCACTTACATGCAACCACAATTATCCAAACCATTTACACTTAAAATTCACATAATTGTATAAAGGCGTAGTTCTCAGAAAAAATCTTTTATTCAACATATGAAGTAATATGATTACACCATGAAGCTCAATTCCTTCTAATTTCTTACACACTTCAACACATTCACTCTATACTGATCTCACACACTCACTTTTCTCTCCTATCAAACCTTTAATACAATAAAGACCAGATCGATCCAATCCACATAGATAGGATCAGATCTAATCAAAATTATACAAAAATTCTGTTTAGCCGATAACAACTTGATTCTGATCCTAAAAGATAGGATCAAATACAAACATAATTCCTAATTTCTCTAACCCTTCCATGATCTAGATTATTTTGAGAACAACATGAAGGCAGGAATATAGTACATATATACTAATTAAATCCTCAAAAAATATAGCAGAGAACACATAAATACAATGAAACCCATCTTCTATTAATGGATAAGATAGAAAAACATTGTAGAACACAAAATGACATATTGGGGTAGCTTATCTCTAAAAAGAAAGAAATGTTGGCTATGCTTCATTCACAAGAAGACTTACATAACACTCCATTGCATGCTTAAAGGGCCTTCTTCACCTCAATTATATATACGAGAGTGAGAGGAGAACAATTCCCATGATGAATGTGGGATAAATTAATCTAATTTTATGGAATACTTACATAACAATCCATTGCATGCTTAAAGGGCCTTCTTCACCTCAATTATATATGCGAGAGTGAGAGGAGAACAATTCCCATGATGCATGTGGGATAAATTAATCTAATTTTATAAAATTCCATAGGCATGTAAAGCACTAGGACTTCCCGGGTGGTCACCCATCCCAGTACTACTCTAGCCCGAGTGTGCTTAACTGTGGAGTTCTAATGGGATCTGATGCATTAATGCTATGTTGTAGGCATGTACATAAGACCACTAGGAAATCATTTTATGATGTCTGTAATTAACAAATGAAGATGGTATTGCATTCCATTCCCTATCAAAAGGGTGAATATCAAGGTTTATCATTCCTCCCCCATTAGGAAGTAATGGTCCCCATTGCATCAAGTTCCCTCAGGAGATGAGGAAAATTATGCAGAATATTAACCTTGGTGAGTTTCTTTCCTTATTGAAGTAAATGCCGTACTTGTACTTTTCTTCTGGAAGGATGTCATGAATCTGTTAGATGTATTGGAACCATTCAACAAATCTCGCTGAATGATCTTCCTTGGTCTAAGTGTGGGAGGACTCTGTCAGTGAAGATGCAACAAGAAGAGCTATATCAATGGGGGTTGATGGTTGAAACCCCGAGCACACATGAAAAGGGTCATGGCTAATAGAGCTATGCCGAAAATATGAAAGAATATCATTCTCTTCGTGCTCCTCTACAATCTCATTGACCTGATTCTGTTGGATAGAAATGTCTTGGGGCCAAGCCTGCAATGGTCACAGTGACCTCCTGTTCACCGTTGGACTGGATCATGAAGAGGGAAAAATTTGTGGTTTGAGAGATTACTTTGTGACATTGTTTTTCTGAGATCAATGGAGTAGAAGTAGTTAGATATACCTCTGGTACCCTGTAGAGTTGATCTCCTAGAGTAGCAATGAAATTATGGTGTCGAGACTCATAGATAGCATGGAGTTTCCACATATATGGTTGTCTTAAAATAAATCATAGAATTCAAGTGGGGAAACATCACACACTACCTCATCCTTGAAGGGCTTGATGCCATAGGACATGTGGAATTACTGGCTGACACAGATGTATCGTCCCCGAGTCAACCATTCGATGGTTTATAGTTGGGGGTGTGGCATCGTTGGAAGATTCAATATCCTGACAACCGTGGTTGAGATCAGGTTCTTATGACTCCCACTATCAATAATGAAATGCAGTGGGGTCCACTTTACCAATATCTGTGAGTGGAAGAGGCACTCCCCCTCCTCAAGCTCCTCTGATTCTTCTGGCTGTATTGTTGTGGCCGTGATGTAGTAGTGGGATCTGCATTGATGGTATTTTTCCCTTTATTTTGCTATGAACCAAAGTATGAGTCACATTTTGATTCTTTTTCTTTGATATCGGCCACCAATGAATGTTTCGAGCGACATTCATCTTTGTTGTGCCAAAGGATTTTGTGGAACTCACACCACTTTTCAGTGTCATTTTTAAACTCCTTGCTACCCTTCTTTTCTTGTGTCTTGGATTGGATCTCTTGAGGTTGGACTTCCTTGTTGATCTATCCTTTGTTTTGTGAGTTACAGTTTCCATTGCCATGCTTCTATTGTGGCGTATTTTAAGACTCAAACTCCCACTTACTCCGCTACTTGAATTTCTGCTCGATTTTGACTACATATCGATAAGTATCTCCTAGTGAGGAGATGTCCAAGAAACCCATGTTTGTTTGGATGTATCTATGTAGACCACTGCAATACTTCAAAACCAGGTGTCATTCAGAGTTTATGATATCCAAATTTGAGCACAAGTTATGAAATATATTAGTGTAATCTGACACTATCTGATCTCTTTTCTAACATAGATTCGTCCATCTCATGTACTGGTCATCATAGTTTTTGACAGGGTATAAATCCTCCTTTAGGGAATCTACAAAGGCCACCCAAGTGCTTTCTCTCCCGAATGGTGTAGATTCATTTGTGGTGTATCTCTCCCAGTAACCTTCCCACCAAGATTTGACATGGGGAAGGGATTTAAGGAGCATGAAGGTGATATTTTCACTATCAGAAAAAATTTGGATAGAGTAATAACCTTCTAGAAAATTCAACCATTTTTCTAGAGCATCTGCATCTATATGGCCTTCAAATAAGGGGATACCAAAATTGACTTGTACCTTGAAGGGTGTCGCACCTCCAAAATGGTTGCTTGTCGAAGATGCCTTGGCTGCCACCATTGAAAGTCTTCGAAGGATCTGAGTGAATTTGTCTATCATCTCATTCCTCTTTTTCACGAGGGCTTCCTCGAGAAATGTCTTGAAAGGATCTTCTACTCTGTCACCTCTCTTTTCTTCCACCATGGGAGGTCCCTTGGATTGGCGAGAGAGGTTGTCCTCAAGTGAAACTAGCTCGAGACCCAACTCTCTATACCCTGACCTCATTGGGGACCTACTCTGAGAAATGACAAGGAGTAGACTGCTCTAATACCACGGTTTGAGATTATTTTGAGAACAACATGAAGGCGGGAATATAATAGAGATATAACAATGAAATACTAAAAAAATATACCATAGAACACAAAAATACAATGAAACCCAACTTCTACTAATGAATAAGATAGAAAAACACTGTAGAACACAAATTGGCAGAATGGAGTAGCTTATCTTTGAAAATAAAGAGATTTTGGCTACGTTTCATTCACAAGAATCTTTACATCACACTCCATTGTACGCTTAAAGGGACTCCTTCACCTAAATTATATATGAGAGAGTGAGAGGAGAACATTTCCCATGATGCATGTGGGATAAATTAATCTAATTTTATAAAATTCCATAGGCATTTAAAACACTAGGACTTCCGAGGTGGTCACCCATCCCAGTACTACTCTAGCTTGAACACACTTAACTGCAAAGTTCTAATGGGATCCGGTGCATTAATGCTATGTTGTAGGCATGTACATAAGACCATTAGGAAATCATTACATGATGTATGTAATTAACAAATGAAGATGATATTGCATTCCATTCCCTATCAAAAGGGTGAATATCATGGTTTATCAAAACCATAGCTCAAAATGTTGATTCAGTGGAAAAGGTGGTTGGCCACTGAGATCCACCTGGATCATTCCACCTCCTATTACATTCGTGGAAAAACCGTCTTCTTCTCGAACACCCTATACTATTACAAAATAATTAAAACAATTACAATGAGAAAATCAACTTCGTCTTAGAAAGTTACTAAGACCCTAGAGGTCAAATACTAGATTGTTATAAAATATGCTCCTGCATCATGCAAACACAACATTCAAATTTAATGTTTCTTTCTCATGTTACTACCAACCTATGCTATATATTATAATTGCATGTAGTTTGAGATTTAAAGGTCTTATCTGATTTGAATGGATGGATTTCATGAGAGGAGGTGAAATATATAAATGAATACTTGAACGCCATTTTAAATAATCTTGGACCAATGGAAAGTCTTGAAGTGCCATTAATTACCTCATTTATTTTCCACAAGTAACCATGCTTGTTTATGAAATTGGTTGATGCATCCAATTAGATGAAGGATGTGAGACTATTATTTGATCTCTTAGACAATGTGCTTATGGAGGAGGAATTGCGATGGAAAATATTGTTCAAGTCATAATTGATAATGCATCTAATTATGTTTGGTGGTCAATACATGGGAGGAGAAACATCACACTATTTTCTAGACTCCACGTGTTTCACATTGCTTGGACCTCATACTTGAGGATATAGATAAACTTGAATAGGTGAAGAGGATTGTAGATCAAGCAAAAACCACAACCAAATTCATTTATGATCGCATATGAATCCTTGTAAGGAGCTTGTTCGATTAATTGTTATATGATTTGAAACAAACTTTGTTACATAGCTTGTTTGATTAATTGTTATATGATTTGCAACAAACTTTGTTATATTGTAATTTATTACTAAGGGATAAAAGAACTTAAAAAGGATGTTTTATGGTGATGAATGGGATGCACCTTAGTGAAGTTGCCAGCCTAAAGGGAAACAGATCACTATCTTAGTTTATGGTATTACCTTTTGGAATAAATTAGAGGATCACTATCTTAGTTTATGGTATTACCTTTTGGAATAAATTAGAGGAGCTTATCATAGACACTAATTCTTTTGTTATAAATTAGAGGATCACTATTTTAGTTTATGGTATTACCTTTTGGAATAAATTAGAGGAGCTTATCATAGACAGTAATCCTTTTGTTAAAGTCTGGTAGATGGTGGATGGTGAGAAACCTAAAATGGATTATATTAATGAGTCCATGGATCAAGGCAAAGAGACAATAAATGTGGCATATAAGAAGTAAAAAGACAAGTATCTTCGTATTTGGAGAATTAGATGAAAGTTGGAACAAACAAATTCCATTAATCTCTATACATAGTTAGGTATTTCTTAAACCCAAAGTATCATTATTCAAAAAAACTTATTAGTAGATAGAGAAGTCAAAGATGGATTAAATTATTACAAAGAGAGTAGGTCCCTTATAAGAAAAAATAGGGATAACACACATCTCAATATTTTTCATTACAATGAATGTGTTGCTACTTTTGGTAAATGACTAATTGTTCCACAAAGAAATAAAAGATAATTAGATAAGCAATTTTTAATTTTTTAAAGTTATGTAATTCATTATTTTAAACTTTATATTCTAAAATTTTGAATTCTAATCCTAAAAGCATAATTAGAATTTTAAATTCTAAATCTAATAAATTCATATGGAATATTTTTTATAGATATAAAATGTCCTATTTCTTATAACTCTGTCTCATCACAATTTATTTGTCAAACCAATTGGGCTCCCATCATTATAAGTTGCAAAGGTTTGTGATTTATATTCTCAACTAAACATGTAAGACTTTTGGGTTTGATCACAACTGGAGTGTGTTTGAGTGCATTCATCTAAATAAGAGAAACTATTTGGAACAATAATGGTTGAATGATTTGGTCTTTATGCAATATTGTTTTTGATTGAGGTGCAATGAATTAAGCAATGCATCTATTGTAGATCCCACAGTTTTGGAGGAGATTGACCCCTGCTTGGATTAGGTCACGTGGACTTTAGTTGGATGGATTTGAAGCTTCTTCCATTTTTAGAGGTGGGTGACATTGACATTGACCTTCAAAGGCATTAAGTAAAGAGGAGTATACCCATACAACGAACCATGATGATGATAAGGAGAATTCAATAGATGTTATTGCTGGCGATCTTAAGGATTTTACTAAATCATGAGTTATGATTCATGATAGTATGCTAAGTAGACATTTCATTATAATATGAAGACTTTTTGACTTTAAAGACCATTTTGTTTATGTATTTTCTCTTAGAACTTACATTTTAATGTTTTTTTCTTCTCATTTGCATCTTTGCATACAATTGAAATAAATGAATTTAACATATTTTATGTTAAATTGTTGAGATTTACGTTGATACACAAACACAAATTTTGCTAATTAAACTTTCACTATTTTATGTATTTTTTCACCAAGTTGTTTATTGAGCCCATGGTTGATTCGTTTGAGTGCAAATTAATTTGTAATTTGAGGACAAATTGATTCTAATTCAATTTAGAATGATAATCATGTATACAAATAAATGGGTAAGGCTATACAAAGTGTGTTTAAAGAGTCTATGAAAGCCTAAACAAGTTAAATACACACATAATTGTTGAAGAAGAGCATAAAGACTTTCATTTAGAAAAGGAAAAGTCATATTAACACAAATGTTTTTGTAATCCATAAGGTAAAGATGAGTAGATTCAAGTGATAGATAAAGGATTGCAATGATGGTGAATTCATTAAAGTGTCAACTAAATGGTAAAAATGACATTCGTATCAACGAGTGTTTACATTGATGTTTGGTTAATTATTTTAGAGGCATCATTATGGAACAATTAACTAATTGGTTGACATGATTGTCATCATTAGTTGGTTATTCAAGTATATAAGGAACATGTAAATAACCTAATGTAATGTATCTTTAAATGTGTTTCTTATTAGTATACATTGGGTTCTTGAAGATTGATCCCACTGGACATACCAACTACACTGAGAGGGGGGTTGAATAATGTAGGGCTTTTTTCCCCTAAGCTCTTTAGTTAACAATCACCATTAACTCATTACTCATTGTTGTCATTTATAACCAGTTAAATGTCAACACATATCAGCAACATCTATCAACAATATATCATCAAGAAGTCATCACCACAAGGAACACAAAGAACACAAGATGTATGTACAATTTTATTTTTATTACGGACTACAATCCTTGGGTTTTTTTAGCAACAACTGAATAGAGTACAACTCTACAAGAGCACCAACTCTATAATGCAAGACTCAACTTACACCCTTAGCACCAACTGAGATGAGGCAACAATCTATTGAAATAATGTAACTGCA
>JASDQU010279570.1:6293-16488 GCA_032191745.1 Picea mariana
ATGCAAGTTGCATAAGAATCCATAACAATAGCTTGTAAGCTCCCTACTAATGGTGAACAATGGTTTAAAAATAAATTGATTACAGGAGAGGAGGTTAATCAGTTCTTGAAACCTGAACACAGAGACCCTAATTGGGCCAAGGGTAATCCTAGATATTGGATTGTAGATGAGTGGATGAAATCTTTTTTCTATGCTCAAGATATTTATCACATGTGAAGGGCGCTATTCGGATGTGTTCTTATTCCATCTCCAACTCAAGAAGCTTCACTCAGAGCCAGTCAACCAACCATTTCAAACAAGGGTAAAAGAGAATCTTGCTTAAATAATTCAGATGAGCCTATGAAAGCTACTCCAACTAGCCAACACGTAGATGCAAGGTCTTCTCATATCCTAGGTGGAGGTAAGTATATGTTTCTTTTTACACAGAAGACTTATTCTAAAAGGACCAAAAGGTTAGCCAAACCTAGGGTTTTCATGGAAGATAAGAAACCTGAAACAACAGAGGAATTTGAAGATCATGTACAGCCTAAAGATCCTATCCTAGATATCACTCCTCCTACTTCAAGACCCTTTGAAGATGATGCCTCTAAATATAGAATTTTGGTAAGAAAAAGAAGCACAAGGCCTAGAAATAAATTCAGGTTGAAATCCAAAGAAGTGTATGACCGTAACATTAAAGATAAGGTCATCATTATCAATGAAGAATATGAAAAACCTATGGAAAATCCATCTACAAGTAAGAAAATCCATGTAACTAAGCTTGAGAAGAATAAATTTAAGAAGGGAGGTCTGACAGTAAATAAAAAAACTCCCACATGAAAAGACAGAGTTTCTGCCAGAAAACAAGGTAAGAGGAATATGAAAGTCCCAAACCCTAAGATCGGATCTAAAGGGGATAAGCCCAAGATAAAGAAAACTTGTTCTCAATCTCAGCAGACCAGAAGGAATAGTTTGGGTTTGCTGGCAAAAGCAGCGACTTCAGTTTTTCAAGGAGATCTTTCAGTTTATCAACTCCACCTCCAATGCAAATCCTAAACTGTGACTGAAAATGATGAAAAATGGAATAAACCCTTTTTGTTTCTTGTATCTAAGGTGTCATTCCTATTTTTTTTATGATCAGTTGTAACCTGGGTGAGGAAAAGAGTTGAAAACATGCAAAACTAGTTTTTTGTATGTTGCTACAAGAAGTTCCCGTAGTCACATACACAGGAAAACAAGGGCACTACAGGAACACCTGTAGCAGCCCATTTTTCTGAAAATATGACACAATTTCATATTTTTGTAATGGAATAGGGTTATAAACTATGTAAGCTCTTTATATATCATATTATGGAGTTATACACCTTTTTGTGGATCTAAAAATCTATCTTGGGATACGATGACTATACAGATCTATTATCATGGTTGAATTGTCAAAGGATAGATTCGAGTGGATCATTTAAGATCGGGTATATCTTGGAAATATAAATAGGAATATGCAATGTAATCATCCAGAGGGAAAGTAGGTCAACCAAAGAGCTTTTTATGCAAGGCTATTTCCTTAATTCTAGGATCTATTTTGTAAACTGTTTATTTTTTGTATATCAGAAATTAGAGGCATATATTCACCCTGAGCATTTGTAGGGATTAGTTTAGAGGTGTCCCTAAATATCATGTTGACCATAAATGCATGTAACCAATTTAAACACTATATATTAGATGAAACGGAGAAAGAATGGGTTGGATCCCTATTTTGACTTAAAGGTTCTTATTATTAGAATATTTTGATCCATCCTACCTATGTAAAGATTTCATTTGTTAATGAAGTTGATGGTTGGTGTTTATCTCTCGTCTTTGTTTATCACTTCTATTTCCTCATTTTGAACATATCATTACTGTTATATGCTGAAAAGGTTTCTCTATTTTGTATAGTGAAATATTTTCCACATGTGTTTTTGAGTCTTTTAAATCTTGTTCAAAAAGGATTTCTGAGTGTAGGTTTATTCTTCTACTGGTCAAATATATTAAAGAACAGATTCTCTTTGATGATTTCCAGTTTTGTTTCATTAATTCTCCTTAATTATACCTTATACTCTTTTTACTCCAACTGATGTTTTTTTTACCTGATCTGTTGCACATAGGGAAAGTGATTCTAATAGCTCACTCATCTAGCTACATTGAGATCAATAGTGTGATCCCTCCACCTCTCCAAAAATATTTTCTTTAATTATTTTGAAACAAGGTGTGCTAGGCTTAACTCAAATAGTAGTCTTGAGTTGACTTCTAGTGCTAACAAGGGGGATCATCCATAGATAGGAAGTTACCTTTTCCATTGATGCCAAAGGGGGAGAGATTCACCAGATGTAGGTCAGAGACTTAGATGCTTGGAAAGAGAGCACAGAGGCATGGTTCCAGGGGGAGCGATGGTCACAGGGGGAGTATAAGAGATATGAATTTAGAGTTGCATCAGAGTGTTTCCATCAATGCCAAAGGGTGATATTGTTGATTAATTGGGTTGGTTGTCAATGATGTCAACCCTTGAAGCAAGTTCGGTAGAAAATTATGGTATCCCCAACAATATCGTTAAGGGACTTTAGTTTGATTGATGTATAATGGTATGAAGTTTAATATATTGTAAGTAATACTATTCTAGATGGATAGTACATGTCATGCCATTTCTGGTGATGTGTGAAACGCCACATAAATCCTCACAGTTAGAGAGTTATGGCCTTGTGAAGTTGGAGAACCCTCATGATTTATCTAGAAGRTCAAATAAGTCAAAATTATTATAGAATCTCCTAGAATAAGTTGACTAGTCAAGTGAGTAAAACTAGGAGTTAATCACRGGTTAAGTTGTTGCAATAAGAAAATAATTAAAAATAAATTAGTTGCAACTAGAAGTGGAGAATTTACTATTTGTAGCAAAGTGGGCTAGAAGTGGACAAGTGGTTAGAAGTGGGTTAGCCCTAAAAGAATGAAATTAGGTTAAGTTGGTTAGAAGGTAACCCCTTGAGGAAGCTACATGGAAGTATAAATAAGAGACCAAGGCTCTCCTATTAGCACCTATTGAGCACATTGAATATATATTATTGTATAAGGTTTATTATAGGTACTCATTGATGTATCTGAAGTTGCACAAGTTTGTCGTAGCACGAAGGGTTGATGGAGAAATCTTTGGAATTACAAAAAACACTGAAAAAACCCTAGTTTTTAGGTGTATGTAGGTTGAAGTGGAGAAGGGAATGTAAGTATGTGGTCTAGCAGTATATTAGGAAGCGTACATGAAATAAAATCTCTATAAATTTGAGAAGATGAATATGTTAGGTCTCTAGAGTCTGAAAGAAAGATCCCAGAAAGGTCTACAATGATCAGGTACATCATATTTATCTATTGGTTCAAAAGGTATGTAGTATTTCTATGAGTAGTTGGATTTTGTTGTATACATGAGAAATGGTTATGGAGGTTTGAGGATTTTCCCTAGAGAGATTAGTGGTTGCATGGGACCTTCTATATGAGTCTGATCTCTAGAAATAAATTCTGGTATAATCAATATTTATCATTGATATATCTTGTTAGTGTTGAGGCACATCTTGTATTTCTTGGCATATGGTTAAGGGTTCTTGTGATTGGTTGAGAGCTTGTATTTGTGAATTGGTTGATGTATTGAGAGGCTAAATATCAGAAAGGTTTTAATGTCTATTTCATGTGAGAATTATTATACTTGTTCATGATTACACACACTTATATGGCACATGAATAGAGAGAGAGATAAATGCTTTGGGTAAAGGATATGTATGACGATGTATGCACATGGTACAATTACATTATGGACACAGTGATAGGTTGCAAGTTGATGTGAAAGAGGTTGGAGAGGGTCATATTTTTTAAGAATATAGAAAACCCTAGTTTTTAGAGGACATATGCAGGTTGCATAACATATAGGTCGTGTACATACGCAGGATGAAGTATAGATAGGGCGCATACATATGCATGTTACAAAATAGATAGGTCATGTATCTATGGTTTTTTTTTGGTACAAGCTCATTTCAGGTACAGGTTGATTATAGGGCAGTGGTACAAGTTGGCTACAGGTCATAGGTACAGGTTGGTACATGTTTACAGTGGTATATCTCACAGTGACAATGTGGCAATGGTTTCTTCATTTTACACTTATATTTTAGGGTGACAGGACAGGGCAAGGATGGGTGGTTGTACCACCTTCCAGTTTTATCCAGAGAACATAGGAGGTTGTAGCCTCCTTTTGGTTGTAGCCAAAGAATTGGGGAGTTGTATATTCCCTCAAGTTGTAGCATGAAAATATAGGGGGTTGGAGCCTCCTTCTAGTTGTAGCTAGAGAACAAAGAAAGTTGGTGCTTCCAATGAATGTAATTCTTAAAGACATATAAGAAAAATCATTATATGGTTTTCTCCTGCATTGGGTTTCCATGTAAAATATTGGTGTACTATGTATGTGTATGATTTTTCATTTGTTCATGGTTTATTTACTCTACATTTATTGGATGATAATGTTATATTGATCACAAAGATAAATAACACTTGCATATTGTGGTTAAAAAGGATTAAATTTCTTTATTACTAATTCACCCCCCCTTTCAGTAATCCAACATCACACACCTATAGTCATCATGAGATATCATCATAACAATTTCACTTATTAATTTATTTCATATATAAAATCAAGTTTCCCAAGCATGATATTTCTTCTCAAAATGTTTGGCTCTTACAGCAACAGGAATCATTCTTCCTTATGGGCTTACACCATTTCCATATCCAAGATGATTTTTCCTGCAATTTTCTCAACTTTCATTCATCTAAACAAATTCTCAGTATTCATGCACATTATCATTTCATTGCAACATTTGCAATTAGCCAATGAAGTGATTTCATAATTATATTACTCTAAAATTTTAATAACTTCCAACTATTATTCATATTAAATTGAATGACACTATCATTATTTACACATGCATTATCTATCATACCAAGATTTTAATAATGCAATCAAACATTATCAAAAAACCAATGTGCCAATACCCATGGCCACATCTACACAATGAATCCTTGCATTGACCCTCAAGTACCACATATCCATGTCATGATTCCACCACGGTGAGTTAGAAGTTCTAGACAATGCCTTCACACATAATCCAAAGTCTTCCCCATTACTTGTTCAATCATTTGGATATGTTCCTCTTCAACCCATACCCAACACTAGGAATATAATCCCTTAATGTTATTCAATGTCAGCAAAGAGGTTGCAGTCCAAAAATTAGTTACACGAGGGAAGACCATTAAGCACTTTTATGGTTCAATATCCCTTCCATATCCAACTACAACATGGCCTCACACACGGCTATCTCTATTGACATTCATTGTTATAACAAGAATATGTATCTTGACTTGACTTTATTATGATCTCATAACCAACATAACATGAAATGCAATTAAATTTCTCATAAATGAGCATTAAAACACAATTGTATACATAAGGCCCTTTACCTTTACATATCAATTCAAATACTTAATCTTAACTGAGGGAATTATTACCTCAATTCCGTTAAAAATTTATGCATTATAAGCAACCAATGCATACCTGCATGGATTTTATCAAATACTTGATGCTACCTATTCAACATGTATCTTTCAAAAGGTAGTAGACTCCCTTCACCAACCTTTGATCAACATTTTACCATCCTCATTTTTCTTCATTTGGATGGATACCATAGGTAGTGGCAGCATCATCACTTTCAACCATGCTATAAAATTTTCTTGGATACATAATCCATCATTATTCATATTCAAATATCATGACATCATTATTTCACATATAATAACACACTAATCTTAGTCTACAAGCATGAAGAAAACATGTTCAGGCATATCCACATGCACAAATGCACATCAATATGCATTAATAATTCAATCACATCATGCCTAATTCATGCACATGCATTTCAGATTTATTGTAGTCATCATGCATCACTTCCATTATGCACTTTAGTGCATATATGTTTCATATTTATTTATTTATTTTTGTGTTGTAAATGATTTTCATGTTCACTGTCATATTTCTCATATGTGCACCATTTTTTCCCGATCTAAAAATTTTCTATCCAAGTTCCACTTGGTCATTTTCCATTTCCATCCAATATGCCTTATTGGACACTACCTCCACTTGGGCGATCATGTTCCAACCTTAGATTTTCAGAACCCTTCTTCCAATGTGCACTATGATAACATAAGCAACATTCTTACTATTAATACCTTTATAAAAAAAGTGGTTAATTCCTAGCTAGGAATTATTTTCAGACATTCCTATGCCTTCTCTCAAAGATGGCGCACTCATTCCATGACTCACTCACAACCTATGGTTTTCTTTCTTTTATTTTGTGGCAAGCTCTTCATCTATCATTAAATTTTTAATTTTCAAGGATATGAATTCTTACCTTTCCTTTATGTACCTATTACTGACATCCTTCACCTATAGTATTCATGTGTTTACGTGAGAATATTCATTGATTCTCCTTTGCAGTTCATCTAGACTATGTAGTAGTTGAATACTAATTTGGCTCTGCTCTTCCTAATCCCTTTATTAATATTTCATTTTCCTTCTTTGTATCTATTTAGTACCTCATCCAACTCTTATAAGATCTTCCTTTCTCCCCTATCCATTGAACATATGGAATTATAATCTTCAATAGAACCACACCATCTCCACTCATTACATCTTCTCTTATTTTATTTTCCAGGCTAAAGTGCTTCAGAAGTGCCTCTATACCTCTCTATAATAAATTTCATGAGTATTAACACTCTTTTTGACCCAATACTCATCTTTGAAATGCAAATATGTCATCTGGAAATGTTTTTCCAAAATCAACGTTATTTGGAAAACTTCCACTTTAAATAATTGCATGGTTCATGGAATCCAATTAAACTTTTTTCTTGCACATTTATGGAGTAAATTGATGCTTACATGGTGAAATTAAACATTCTATCATTTTTCTTCTATATTAACTTTCCAATGGCCATACTCATGCTTCAATCTGAATTATGACCTCAAAGTTATGACTTCCCAAAATCAACAATTTCACCCATTTTTGCACATGTTTCAATGGTTCAAATAATTTTCAAAGGCCAACTTCTGGAACCTATAGAACAAAACATATTAGGAACCAAAAAAAAAGTGTATGAGAAACTGATAACATTTATGAAAGTGAGTTCACGACAACTCTTATATTTATAATATAATGCTCTAGTCAAAATCTACAACAATATGGAAATGTCAACTTTGTCATTTTTCATCCCCTTTTTCCATTGAATTTTTAGCCAACTCGCTATTTTCCAAAATGCGAATTTATGATAAAAAATCACTTAAGAAAATTTGTGTGGCTTGATGAGTGCATGAAATGTATTTTAAATAATTTTTTCTATATTTTCCATATAGGTTCCCTTTTCCTCTGAAATTCACAAAAATCGTCAAAAGTGGTCTAGAATAGTGGATTTTTTCCCTATTTCATCATTCCCACACTAAATCCTTTTGAATTTTACCAAGATTCTAGATGGGTATTTCCATGCCTACGTTTTGAGCTATCTATCAATATTTCACCTTTATCTAGGCTCCAGGATGATAGTTATGGTTTGTAGAAGTTTAGATTGTTTTCTCCTTTTTATCCCTCTATGCTACATGTGTCTTCTCTTCCATGTTGTACAATTTCAAGTACCCATATTCCATGAATGTGCTCTATTGTCCATGAACTTTCCATATATTTCTCATGTGCCTCAAACTGAATTCTGAGCAAGGAGTTATGCCCTCTGGAAGTAAACTAGTACCTCATTTATACCCTATAATGTTTCAAGTATAAATTTCTCATGCGAGCTCTGTTTTGCGCTAAAAATGGCTTGTTAGAAATATCTTACTGCATTATTTCATTTAGGAAACAAATAATGTATCTATCGAAGGTACATATAGTTCTCAAGATTTTGACCCGCTAAAAATGTTGTTTAGGCCCTCAAACTACCTCTGCAAGTATATGACCTTCAAAATCCTAAAAATATTCATAGAAATTGATTGGCTAATTGTTATAGCTATAATACTTCGAGGCCAAATCCCAAGTTGTAGATGTATATATTCTTTATAGGCTGGTGAGCCAGGTTGTTTTGAGCCAGAGTACCTTTGTATATATGTTTTGGGCTAGAATGCTTGTGTGATTATTAGGTCGGAGAGCCTATATATTGAAAGGTCGATGAGCCAACATTGTAAAATGTAATCACTCAGATATATTAATAAAATACATCATTGTTGCAGACCAAGTCATAACAAAGAATATGGGGGGATAGAAATCTATGAGAGGGAAAGGGGCTAAGTCGAGGGGGATTAAGCCAAGGGAATAAAATAATAGTATTCCTAAGTCCTCATTCTTTACAACATATTGTTATCCTAAGTTCCTAAGTGAGGGGAATAAATTACCAAGTGGAGGAAAAGGTAGTTCCTTGTGTGCCAAGTGTCAAAAAGGGCCCATTCATATTTAAAAGGGGAATTTAGTGTAATTATTTAATTTCTTCCATCATTCTTACCATTTCCTGGAGAGTGTGAGATATGAAGTTGTGGTTACTGTATAAATCCTTGGTGGTTTGTGTTTGAAGAAGAAGGTTTTCAGGCCTGTGGAGCATTCTCTTTGGGTGAGAGAATTGTTGTGAATAGGTTTCCCTATGTGCTAGCCGAGTGGGTGCCACAACTCTTTGAGAGAAACCTTGTGTTCCAAGTGCCATAGTGATCTAAGACTTATTGGTTGGCTTGTTGTGGAATCCCTAGAAAGGAAGTGAGACAATCGAAGGACTATGGAATAGTGAAGGGGCACACTTTCTTAGGTGGGATAGGTTGTGGGGAATGAGAGGTTGTGAGGTGGAGTTGTTGCTAGAGTCGGTGCCATTGGCTTTGTCTTGTTTAATTTGTTCGGTACTATATGACCTTAGTGGGACTAGTGAGAGTACATTTTCCCTGGTGGATTCATAGCCCCATCTCGGGGGTGACCTGTTGTTGAGAGTCCATGAATAGAACATTCTACAGTAACGAGGAACATATGAGGTCTACATGTAGTTGGTGATTTAAAACAAAATATAAGTGTTCTTTAATGTATGTTTATGTGTTGATTATTGTGTGTATAATGTGTTTAATTTTTTTTGTTGTAATTTTACATAATTATGCATGGAATGTATGTTGTGAGGACTGCATAATTGTTTCATATGTAGGGAATATTAATGTAGTTAGAACCAGAGGTATGGACAAGGGTATGGGTATGAGCCTTTAGTAAGGTTGGTTCAATGAATTAAATGGTATCAGGGAACTAATCGACTGAATTGGAGAAAATTCAAAAATTCAGTGCATGACAGATTCATGTTTTTAGTGACCATGCCTAGCCGGGGTCATGGGTATGTTACATTGTGGTATTAGAGGAAAGGTTTTGTTAGTATCCAGATACTAAATATTCAATTTTCTCCTTGTTGCAGGAATGGGGTTATTCCTGTAGCACTGAAAAGTGTCAGTACCTAGAACTTCAAGTTTAAAACTTTAAAGGAGCATTGCTTAAACATGTTTTTTTATGCAACGCAGGCTAGTTTTTATGTGTGGTTATGATTTTGGATTAATAATATTATATCTTGGGTTCTTTTGGACAAGTGAAAAATAATTATTGCCTTTTAGGAAAATCTGGGTTTCGGGCCTTTTTACTGTTCTAATGTTTACTATAGCAAAATTATTGGGCCCATAGGCCCAATCTCCAATTAAGCCCATCAAGCATCAAAGACCAAGTTCACAGGTTATCAATCCAAGAACCTTCCATCAAATACAACACAGGTTAGTACCTACTACTACTATCCATACAACACAACATTACAATGCACAAAATCCAATCCAAGCCACATGGAGGAGGAAGCCCTCATGCAGCCAAAGAATTTCAATACACGACGATTAAGGTTGGAGACAACAGATCATATAAAGTCCTATTTACTTTATTTCTTTGTGCATATTACCCACTACACAAATAAAATAAATAGTGCACAAACCCAAGTCTAATTGTCAAGATTGAGCAGTAGCTTGCACTAAGGAGGTGTAAAGTTCTCAACACCGAGTTCATCAATGTATACACATCCGTTGATCATCCAAATTCCATATCATCAACAGGTGTTCCAACAGTCA
>JASDQU010279573.1:0-14671 GCA_032191745.1 Picea mariana
ACTTTGAACAAGAAATTGTACAGGATACCCGAGGCAGTCCCACCTAGTGCTATTTCCTTGATCTCTGCTAAGCAATGCAGGAAGGTTATCTCTCAGACGGGGAAGTTTGTCTTCTTCGTGATTCGCGCTCAGAATAAGCGAAAGATTGCAACCACATCCAGGGTCTCTGCAGCCAACCTCTCCACACAACCGAAGCAAGTCGATAAGGTCGTGGAAGAATACTCAGATATATTCTCCTCACCTACAGGGGTACCTCTACACTGCCAGGTCAAGCACCCCATCGATCTGACCCCTGGCGCACCACTGCCCAATGGGCCAGTCTATCGTCGTTCTTTGTTAGAGAATGAGGATATCAAGCGACAGATCCAAGAACTTCTCCACAAGGGGCACATCCGCCCCAGTTCATCACCTTGCGGGAGCCCAATCGTGCTGGTACAGAAGAAAGATGGAACCTGGCGACTCTGTATTGATTACCGGGCTCTGAATAAAATCACTGTCAGAAACCGGTACCCAATTCCCCGAATTGATGACCTCCTCGATCAACTCACGGGGGCCAAATACTTTAGAAAGATTGATCTAAAGTCTGGCTACCACCAGGTCCCGATATAACAGACGGATGTATGGAAGACTGCATTCAAATCAAAGGAAGGACTTTTTGAATGGTTGGTCATGCCCTTTGGTTTGACAAATGCTCCAGCCACTTTCATGAGGATGATGGATGACATCCTGCGACCATTCACCAATAATTTTGTAGTGGTGTATCTGGATGACATTCTAATTTACAGCAAGACTTGGGTCGAACACTTGCAGCATATTCAGCAGGTTCTGCACACCCTGCGGCAGCACAAGCTATACGCCAACCTGGAAAAATGCTCTTTTGGCATGGACAGGGTCCATTACCTGGGATCATCTCCTTTACATTATTCATATATTATATATCCTCTCCATAAGAGCCCTTTACATGAATAATATATTATATGTGGGACCAATATATTAAGCACATGCACAATATATATCCACAATATATACTCAAAAACATGACACTTGACTTTTCTTGAATAGTCTTTATTGTTGAGTCATCCCTTTTAATTATATTTGAAGACTATGATTCTCCCACTAGTAGAATTCAATTATTATTAATAGTCTATCCCAATCAAGTTGTCGAGACAAACTATCTACTTTAGTTACTTGATCTGAACTTTGAGGATGATCTACTATAGCTTGACGGTTAATAATTAGTTTATGCACTTTAAGGATCCCATCCTTTGTTGAGGAAATTAGTGCATCTGGTTCTCCCTTGGTTGACACCATGATCATACATTTTTGAGGTTCTACCATGTCTTTTTGTTCTTCTTCTTTCCTCAATTTTTGAAATTCAAGGTCTTCTTCATGAGAAAAGGTATTTCCTAATTTTTTTTTTAGTATATTCTTCACTTGTTGTCTGTGATAATCTAAATATGCACATTTCTTGTTTCTTGCAATTTCCTTGACCTCAACTCTACTTTTGACAACAGAGCATCTAACATCCATAGAAAAGGTGCCTTGATCTAAATCAGAGGATGAAAAATAAGTAATACCACCAGATCCCCTCTCGCAGTGTGATTTCCCATTATATAATTTGTGTTGCATTCTTTTGGCATCAATGTTATTCTTTGGTATTTTATCAAGATCCTTGTCCTTTATTTCCCACTGAGACTCACCATTTTGAAACTTGGTTTTTCCATTGGTCCTACAATCTGCATCAGAGTTGAAATATAAGTTAGAAATTTTATCCTCCTGTTGTAGATTTTAACCTTGTACAATATTTACTGCAAATGGATTTTCAGTAAAAGAACAAAAAAGATACAATGGAAAATACAAACATTACACACAGATTTTTCCCCTGGAAACCCAAACTGGGAAAACCAACATATTATATATTCATTCATCATTATACATTGTTTACAATACAATATACATATAGGATCCAACGGCATCCAAAACCCTAACCCAATGACCTGGATTAGTCAACAACCCTAATTCCTTAACTGGAAATAGAAAACCATCGGCAAAAAACCATGTGTCGAAAAACCACCTAAATATGTGACAGGTTTCCCGAGGCAGAAAAAATATGTGACTTGTGAAAATAATATAACACATTCCCAACATTCTCCCACTTGTTATTTTCTTTGCATACAGGGGGTTATAGGGTTCATAGTCAACAATATAGGGCAGTAATGCCCATGGATCCTCTACACCAAGAGAACTTCTCAGTGCTCACATATTTTGTTAATGAATCTGTAAGATTCTTCAAAGTGTCCACCTTCATCATCAATACTTTCTTTTCTTCAATCATGTCTCTCACAAAGTGATATTGAATATCAATATGCTTTGTCTTTGAACGATAAGTCAGGTTCTTCACCAAAAAAATTACACTCTGACTGTCACAATATATCCGTACAGCTTGTTGTACCAACCCAATAATTGAACACAATATTTATAACCATATTGCTTCCTTACTTGCATGAGTGGTTGCCATGTATTCAGCTTCTGTAGTTGAAAGTGCCACTACAGCCTGTCTTTTGCTCCTCCAAACAGGTTAAACACATACCCACTTGTAGATCTTTTACAATCCAGATCTCCAGCCAATTCTGCATCCACAAAGCCATGTATATCCACCACTCTGTCCAATTCTAGTCTTCCTTTGTAGCGCAATCCATAGCTAGTAGTGCCATGAAAATACATGAAAACCCTTTTTACTATTGTCTAATGCTCCTTCCCTGGTTTTGACATATACCTGATCAAAACTCCCACTGCATGTGTAATGTCTGGTCTAGTACAGATCATTGCATACATCCAACTGCCAACTGCACTCGCATATGGAAAATGAGACATGTCCTCCTCCTCTTCTCGTGTCTTGGGACACCGATCCACATATAAATTTACTCCAATAGGAATAGGATCCTTGACCGGTTTACATTCCTACATATTAAACCTCTGCAATATTGTCTCGACATATTTTCTCTGATTTTACCATATTTTCCTCTTTTTCCGATCTCTTTTAATTTCCATGCCCAAAATGGAATTTGATGCACTGAGATCCTTCATGTCAAATTTAGAGGACAATTGAGTTTTCACATCTTGGCTAATCTCCTTGTTTTTTCCTATCAACAACATGTCATCCACATACAAAACCAAATAAATCAAATAATCACCAATTAATTTATAATACACGTAGTGATCCTCTTTGCTTCTTGTGAATCCAATTCCCAACATATAAGTATCATTTTTTTATACGACATCCTTGGTGATTGTTTTAAACCATACAGGGACTTTTTCATCTTACATACCAGCTCCTTCTTTCCCTTCACAACATAACCTTCTAATTGCTTCATATAGATTTATTCTTCCAGATCCCCATGTAGGAATGTTGTCTTCACATCCATCTGTTCTACTTTAAAATAAAATGCAACACCAACATATAAATAAACCTTATAGAGGTTAACTTGGCAACAGGAGAAAAAATCTCACCAAAATCAATTCCCTCAACCTGGGAATAACCCTTTGCTACTAATCGAGCTTTGTATTTCTCCACTTTTCCTTCTGCATTCAGCTTATTTTTAAATACCCATTTGTTGCCAATGGGATTTCTTCCAATCGACAACTCCACTAGATTCCAAGCCTCATTCTTATCCAAAGATGCCATTTTTTCGTCCATGGCCCTTTTCCAGAGATTTCCATCCTCTGAATCCACTGCCTCCCTGATAGTTCTAGAATCATCATCAATAATAGACAAAGTAAAATTTGAACACAAATCAGATGGACTATACCTTTCTAGTAGCCTTCTTTCTTGAACTGATCTCCTCAATACTGGAGTATGAGGATCTTCTTCTTATGATTCTTGTTCTTCTATAGAGTCTGATTCATCATCCTTTAAATCAAACTCTATTTTCTCTGGTTCTTCCTTACTTGGTAGGACTTTCTGTTTAACAACATCCTTCATTTCTCTAAATACCACAACTCGGCTATACACTACCTTCTTAGTTTCTGGGTTCCAAAGCTTATAACCTTTGAGACCATCTTTATATCCAATAAAGATACACTTTTCAGCCTTCTTATCTAGCTTACTCATGTTTTCCTTTGGAACAACAACATATGCATCACAGCCAAATACCTTGAGATGTGTGTGAGAAGGTTCCTTACCAGTCCATACCTCTTGTGGAGTCCTGTCATCCAACATTGATGAGGGTGATCTGTTGACCAGGTAACATGCAGTACCCACTACCTCTGCCTAGAATTCTTGCCCTAACCTGACACCACTGAGGATGCACCTTGATTTTTCCATCAACGTCCTTTTCATCCTTTTAGCAACTCCATTTTGTTGAGGTGTGTATGGAGTAGTCTTTTTCCTTGATATACCACACTTCTTACATAATTTTTCAAATCCATTCCTGCAGAACTCTCCACCATTGTCTGTCCTCAACACCTTAATTATTTTCTCTGTTTGATTCGCAACAAGAGCCTTAAACTCTTTAAATCTTTCAAAGACTTCATATTTCTTCCTAAGGAAATATATCCAAGTATTCCTCGAGAATTCATCTATAAATGAGACATAGTACACAGATTTTCCCAATGATGGGACCGACACAGATCCAAAAACATCACTGTGAACTAGCTGTAAAATTCCTTCTTCCCTCATTGCACCAGAGGGGAATCTTACCCGAGTCTGCTTCCCATATAGACAATGTTCACAGAAATCAAAATCCAGAGAGCAGTTAGACATACCTTCAACCATACCTTTACCATGTAGTAGTCGAAGACCCTTCTCTCCGATATGCCCTAGTATTTGATGCGACATCATAACCTTTTCTCTAGAGACTGTAGGAGTTCTTTCTTCTTCAACTCCAATATCAGGAACAGTGGAACTATTACACCCATAAATAATAGTGCTTCTTTGCAGCTTATACAGAGTTCCAAACCAAAATCTATTCAACAACACCATTTCTTCTCGAACCATCCTACAAGTTTCCTTTTCAAATATTGTTTTTACCCCTGCATCATCCATTTTTCTTACATAAATCAAATTTATGGCCAAACCTGGGATGTGCATAACACCATGCAATGTTCTAATCCTTCCATCTATGAGCCTCAACTTGACTTTTCCTCTTCCTATGATTCTGGTTGTCGAATCATCACCTAAGAAAACATTACCTTCATCACAACTTTCATATTCGCAAAACCAATCCCTGTGGGGAATCATATGAAAGGATGCACTAGAGTCAACCAACCATGCATCATGATCTGCATGTGTGCTTGAAGAAGCCAAGTACACATCCCCTCCTTCCTCCTTGGAGGTATTTTATTCTGTAGAAGGAGATTCTTCATTTCCCTTCTTTTTCTCAACTTTGGATCTGCACTGCTTCTTGTAGTGCCCTTCTTTTCCAAATCTCCAACATACCTTTACAAAATTTTCAAGAGATTTAGATCTACCCTTAGACTTAGATCTCCCACTTGAGAACTTAGATCTATTTCTTTCTTGGGAATGTCCTCTTGCAAATAATGCATCTATGCTCTATCCTTCCATATTCTTTCGTCTCATCACCTCCGACAATAAGGATGAGACCACTTCATCAAACTTCAAGGAAGTTGTATTACTACCTATGGCCACAACCAAACTATCCGACGAGTCTCGTAAAGAACACAGTAAACTGATACATTTATCTTCATCTGAAATTTTAATCTCAATAGATACTAATTGACTTACCACAGTATTGAAGGCATTCAAATGATCTACCACCGAGTCTCCATCTCTCATCCTCAGGTTATACAAGTTCTTTCTCAGGAATAGTTTATTTACTAGGGACTTAGACTGATACAACTTCCCAAAAATTTTCCATAAATCCTTGGTTGTAGCTTCCTCTGACACATTCAGTAGTACTGAATCGAAGAGACACAGTCGGATTGTGTTCTTTGCCTTATGATTCAACTTTTTCTAGTCATCTGTTGAAGTTCCTATAGGTGCAGTACCTATATTTACCGCAATCCACTGATCTCTGTTCACCAACAGATATTGCATCTTGATCTTCCACAGCTCAAAACTTTTCCCATTAAACTTCTCGATCTCCATCTTTGAATTGCTTGCCATTTCTTTTCACCTGAAAAAATCAATACCACAGATCTCCCATTGTAACAAGGCTTATCATAGTCCTGAGCCAAACCCTTGACTGCAAAGGTGCCCCCCTGAAGCCAACAAAGCTCTGATACCAAATGTAAATTTTAACCTTGTACAATATTTACTGCAAACATATTTTCAGTAAAAGAACAGAAAAGATACAATGGCAAATACAAACATTACATAGAGATTTTTCCCCTGGAAACCCAAACTGGGAAAACCAGCATATTTTGTATTCTTTCATCATTATACATTGTTTACAATACAATATACATATAAGAGCCAACAGAATCCAAAACCCTAACCCAATGACATGGATTAGTCAACAACCCTAATTCCTTAACTGGAAATAGAAAACCATTGGCAAAAAACCATGTGCTGAAAAACCACCTAAATATGTGACATGTTTCCCAAGGCATAGTTTTTCGGGGACGCTGCCCCCAAACCCCTTCGCGGGGGGCTTCACCCCCCTGCACCCCCCAAGGGGGGGCCTAGAGGTCCCCCCTACACGCACGACACAACGCAAACACTACTACTCATGCAAATAATATAACACATACCCAACACCTCTTTGGTCTCTTCATTTTTAGCTTCTCTATTACGAAACTAGTTATCATGATTTTTCTTGATCTCCCAGTGATTGTGTTTTTCATGAGTAGGTTCTAGTTCAATGTGTTCATTCTGTTTTTCATATTTGTATTTTTCAAATGCTTTATTTATTGACTCATGGACACAATCAATGAGTTGAGTCTTTAATTCATCAAGAATGGTGGTTATATCTATGGAAAATGTATCCATGATATATCCACAAAATATGTCTGGTAAATTTTTTTTTAACCCAACTAGGTAATTATTTTTTACCGGATCTTGTAAAAAATATTTTAATTGAGTTGGTAATTTTTTTTACGAGGTCTAGTAAAAATTTTTACCGAGTCAGTAATTATTTTTACCAATATAGTAAAAAAGAAACTACCAAGTTAGGTAATTTTTTACATACTTTGATACTCAATTAAAGATATTAATGTGTGTGTGTGTGTGTGTGTGAGAGAGAGAGAGTGAATAATTAATGATTTTACATTTAGAGGGGATCGATTATAAATATAGTGAAAGCACCCTTTTACGAATAGTCATGACTTTATAATTCATTATTAGATTATTTATTTTATTATTACATTCTTACTTTATTTATTTATCATTTATTATATTATTATTCTATTTAGGCTTATGTTCATAAAAAAATAGTTGGATCTCATACATAAGGCTGAGACATTTCCCCTCATAGTTGATACGTATTTTCAAACCAAACAACAAATCTTTGTCCATTCCATCCAATTAAAAACCAATAGTTAGATCAATAGGATCAATCTCTATAGGCACAACACACATTGCTTTATATTTTATTGATATAACACCTATATGTCAAAAGTACCACATAATTTCAAACTAAGCTAAAGCCAAAGTTGAAAACACCATCTAAATGTTAAGTGCAAGTAAACTAGGTTGGTTGGAGAAAAAAAAACACCATTCTTCTAATATCTTGTTTGAGCTGAAAATGTATTCTTGATGTATTCTTGGTACCTTGTGAAAGGATAGATTTACATGTACAATTGCATAGAAAAGGTCCATGAACACATGGATTATTAATTAACTTTGATCAAAGTTTATATATATATATATATATATATATATATATATATATATATATATATATAATCAATCGAAATACTAGTGTTTACTAGATATTTGATTAACATTGTAGGGCATTGGAGCTGTATTCAAAACATTGATCTGAGATCAATACTTCAACACCTAACTGACACTTGGATGCTAGCTAGATGTTGATTTGTCATTGATGAGGAGTTGGTATTATGATGCGATTGTAGTTTTGAAGCCATGGAAAATTTTCCAAAATGTCACCGGTGGTGCCAGGCCATGTCGTCAAGCTAATGTTAGTTTTTCGATGATCATTGGCATTTGAGGAACATGTAATAGCCACTAGTGGTGCCTTAAACATTGATTGGGAAACAAACATTCGTCAAAATTTCAACATGAAAAACCTTCCACATGGAACTTTATAAACATTGAAAGACCAACATTGGATGGACACTCCTAAATTAATGTCAAATTATGATAACATTGTTTTGATGAATGAATATTCTTTCTTCTGATGTTGTTGTGACAACACCAATGTTGATCCAAAGTTGGAATTTATGCCCAAAACTAGTGGTGATGTAACTCATCGCTAAACTTAATTGGATTCTATTAATATTTAGGTTTGACAAGGCACTTTTTGAGCTTTCCATGTGGCAACCTTGAAATCCTTGAACATGGTCTTGTGTTAAATGCCTTGTTACGTTTAAAATGCAAACCATTGGATCTTATTTGTGGTCAAATCAATGGTGGATCTCGCATAGGATGTAAAACACATTGAACTCGATCTATGTTGGATCCCAAACCCAAATAGACTTTTGAAAGTAGATTGAATTCAAGGTTGTATATGTAAAAGGGTTTGTGCAATTTATAAAACATAAAGTGCCCATAAGACACAGATTCATAGATTCAAAGTTTTATAACTTCAAATAAGTAAAGGATGGGTCCATGGGAAAATTTATGTAGCATGGAATTCAATGAATCTAGATACACCCTGGTTCACGTATATGAAATGTATTGTTACTCTAATTTAAAGGCATATTAGATTCATAAATAGAGTTGTGAGGTGCAAAATGCATAGGCCCTAAACTATGTTTAGTTCAACAAATTCGATGGCCTAATAACTGCATTGAGGGATTTTTTCAAGTTCGGATTTATAGGCACGTAAAAACATAAGAATAAGAAGGGCATGAGACAATAAGAGAATCCTCGACAACTACTGCCACTTATAAAACTCCACATGGTAGCAATATCAAAGCCACATGGGAATGTGTTAGAATCAATGGGTCACCATGTGAATCAACTGCTACGACGTGGAAATGGGGCTCATTATAGTTAGGTTTATTAAATAAAATGTTAGGTCCATAATGGGTTTGCGTGGAAGAATAAAAAATTCCAAACTATGTCCAATCTACAAACCCAAAATGCTATTAAATTGCACTTTTTAAGATGAAACTTACTCACTTTGAAAGAACAAAAATTCTAATATCTATCTAGGTTTATGCACCCTAGGGTTTTATAAAGTATCCTTCAAGGAGGTTAGTTATTTAAAAAAAAAAAAGTGTTCTTAGACCATGACAAATAACCTTGAGTGCCAATGCCACATGCCACTTTTGAAGACATCCATGTATCATGTTAAGTTATGATTTCTAATGTCAACACTATGAGATGGCAAGATCCTATTGGTTAGGACCCCTCCCCACAATCAGAGTTGACATTATCGTGTATGATGTGGCACTTAAATAAGTTAGTATGTGGTGCAATCTTCAACATCTATGCAAATCGTATTACTTTTGCATTCCTTGGCTCACCATTTTGAATTCCACTCCCTTTTCCTAGACTCTAAATATTTTATACTCTATCTTTGGTTAGCATCATGGTTATAGAAAAATATTATGTAATATGACTTGCAACTTAAGATTGTCAATTAATCTTGGAAAGTGAAATTATATAATGGGTAAGCTCTTGGGAGTATGTAGGTAAATTCAAGACAGAGTATATAGAAAATTTTGATGAAATGAGCTAGGCACATGACCTTTTTTTACCTCACCATTTGTCAAAGTTTGACCTTGTCCACCTTACCACATAAGTCTTTGTGTTTTCCCACGGACTTTGACAGTGATAGAGTCCTTTTAATTTGGTGTTGATTTTACGCAGGCAAAGTGCGTTTATCCATTTTCATTACACTGCAACGATCTGGAACATTCAAAAATAGCACAAGCTCGTTCCATCCCAAACTTCTTGACCACAAATACCGATTACCAATCCGTGTTTACCCCTAAAAATTTCTCGGTGAAGGATCCATAATTCAACATACAAACGAATCATTGATTACAAAGACCAAACCAGGGTCCTCTGTTGCAGCCGCTCAACTTCATTAGTTTTGGTAATCGAGATCTATTTTTTAGGCTTACAGAAGAAACATTGGTGCGTTTGGATCCCATTTCCTTTTGCTATTTGTATCTATATCTTATCGACAGTTGCGGCCTTACAGGTCCCTGGAGATTCCGTCCCTTTCACAGCCATCTGATCAACAGAAGATGCCCCCATCGGCCGCATACGGGTCGCCGGATGGGCAGACTACCCGGCCCTCTCGGTCATTCAGGCTGCAGAGCAGGAGGCAGACTACCCGGCCCTCTCGATCATTCAGGCTGCAGAGCAGAAGCATGAACAGTGTGAGGCTGAAGAGAATCTTTGACGCCTTCGACTGTAATGACGACGGGCAGATCTCCATCGACGAGCTCGGCCATGCACTGGAGAGGCTCGGCTTGACCATCCCACTGCCCGATCTGGAACCGACGATCCGCGGCTTCATGGAGGACCGGGCCGGCGGGCTGGACTTCGACGGGTTTGCTGCCCTAGACCGGTCGTTGGGACACCAGYTCTCCCGCTACSACGCCCCGGGGACGGAGGGCGTGACCGGGRAAGAGAAGGAAGAGGAATTGAAGGATGCGTTCAAGGTGTTCGATGAGAACGGCGACGGTTTTATCTCCGCGGTGGAGTTGAAGAGCGTGCTCGCCAGGCTGAGATTAGCGGACGGGGACGATGTTGAACAGATGATCTGTAAGGTCGATAAGAATTCTGACGGGCTCGTGGATTTTGAGGAGTTTGTGCATATGATGACGAGTGACGCAGAGCAGATCTTGATGTAATGATCATTTGTAGGTCCAGAGATTTACAGCCATTTGTGAACTACTCAAATTTGTATAGGCTAGGTAATATTTATTGAAATTGTAATTATGTGTAGAAAAAATTATTGTTTTTAAATA
Source organism: Picea mariana (assembly GCA_032191745.1). Classification (NCBI taxonomy): domain Eukaryota; kingdom Viridiplantae; phylum Streptophyta; class Pinopsida; order Pinales; family Pinaceae; genus Picea; species Picea mariana. Next base: position 11,071 of record JASDQU010279573.1, read on the forward strand.
ACAATGAATTTAATGTTTTGTATATTTCTATTGTAATGAGATTATATAATTGTTAATATATGTTATTGTAAATTAAATATGTTAATTTTCTCTCCTTTTATTTTATATAAAAATAATAATAAATATATATTTATAATATATTAAACAATTGATCTACTCATTAACTTCTTAACCTGAAACCAAAAATATTTTCAATTATTTGGAATGAATTAAGAAACAAAATAACTTTAAGGCTCATAAGGAAAAGAAGAATATTAATAAATGTTTCATTATTTTAAATAAAGTAAGAAATAAAAGATTTTGAAATGTTTTAACATTTTGAGTGGAAACTGTACTTATTATGATAATAAAAACTAAAATAATATATAATATTAAAAAAGAGTGTTTCCTAAAGAATGAAAAAAATTTAGTAGTTGTGAGATTGAAGAAAAATGTTGTTAGTTATTGTGAGATTGAAGAAAAATATTTATTAAATAAATTGATTAAAATTATGAAGAGACCTTAAAAATTGAATGGAAAATATGTTTTTAAAAACTCCAAAAAAATCAGACTACTCAATTAAAAATATAATAAAAAATTTTGATTAAAAAGAAAAAGGAGACAAAGAGTATATATAGAAAATTAATAAAGTAATTAAATCAAGAAAAAAAAGGTGAAATTAGGATAATGAAAAAGGTTCAAAGTTGTAAAAGGTTAAAGAAGTAGAATTAGTGGGGATGAAAAGTTGAGAAATCTTTATAAAATATAAAAATAAAAATAAAGATAAGGAAGAAAGATTAATGATTAAAATGATAAAAGGTGGGTTTCTAGGAATGGTTAAATTTATAGTTATTTTTTAGATTAAAATTATTAGGATGTTTTTCAATTTCTAATTTTTTTTTAATAAAATAATTTTAAAACTCATAAAAATAAACTTAAATAAAAGATAAAATATTCTTTTCAGAAAAAATTCAAATAGTAGCTCATTCTAAGATCAATTGTCCAAAAACATAAGATTTCAAAAAAAAAAAATTCTAAGATCAATTACTCAAAAACATGAAATTTGTAAGATCAATTATCCAAAAACATGAAATTTCAAAAAAAGAGAAATTATAGCTCATTCTAAGATCAATTTGCTCCAAAACATGAAATTTCTAAAAATAAAAATAAACTCAATAGTAAATAATTTTCTATAAATAATTTGCAAATATAAAATTATTGATTAAAAAAATTGGTTGTTGATTTATTTTTTTTATCATTTTATCTATAAGTGTTTATATATATATATATATATATATATATATATATATATATATATATATATATATATATAACTTACATAGTGAAGATATACATAGATTATATCTTTCTAGAATTTGTGGATGGTATAAGTTTTAAAAAGTTTTTTAATCTTTTATTAATAAAAATAATTTATAATATTTGTTCATCTTTATAAAAATCAACATGTTCACATGAAAAACATTTTTTTAAATATTTTAAAATTATATATTTTTGTTTTATTTTCGATGTAATAATTTACCTTCAGAAAACATTTTTTTTAATATTTTAAAATCATATTTTTTGTTTTATGTTCGTTATGATAAGTTACCTTTACAATTGCCAGCTATTAAAAATGATAAATTAAAAAAAAAAATCATTAGCTATGTGAGACAGTGATGTGATAATTTACCTTTACCTTTGGTGTGAAGACAATTGCTAGACTGATAAATAAACAATAAAAATATATAAAATTCTTACCTATGTAGGAAATTGACAGATATTAAAATGATAAATAAACAATTAAAATATAAAAAATCCTTAGCTATGTCATCTGTTTGTTTGGCAATTGAAGTAGATGACAATCTAAATCATCATGACTGTTCAACTTTAGTGCTACATAAGAAATATCTTGTAGACATTTTGTTGGTATTGCAGATAAATGTAAGAAGAATATTTCTAAATACAAATAATAATTCAAATACTCAAGCCCTGCCTGTAAGTCAGGTTGCAAATGAAAAAATCAGTGATGTCATGTTTACCAGCACATTAGAGCAAGGCAAGGCAGAGCGATGGGCACCCCATTTCCATTTCTCACTTTGCTCACACTCCCCGAAGATATTTTCTGTTAAACAAAATTAATGACTGCAAAAGTGAGAATTCCATCACTGAGGGCCGTGCTCACGTGTTCTGTAGGAAAAGATATCTTTGCGTGCTTATTGTGTTTCTCTTTTTCTTCCATCTTTTGTTGTTGAGTGGATTGGGGAGCTTTGATTAGTTACAAGATCCATTCATGGAGATGTTCAAGGCCGAGTTCAATAACTTTCATAAGCTTGGTCCTCCTCCTAAAACGTTCATTACTAAGCCTAAAAGATGATCTCTGTCATTTGTTCATCCCTAAGCACAAGACATGATCTCTGATAGAAATACCAGCGATTGCATGTGCAGAAAAACAACTGTTCTTGCTGTTGCATGTAAAACTACTTGTCATTTTCATGGCTGCCATCTTCTTTCCCATCGTCCTGTGATTTCTCTGTTCCTCCAACGTCCAGATTAATAGGTTCAAATTAGATTATTATTATTGACGAATTGATTTATATAAATTTTTATCTTCTAAATCAAAAGAGAGTTATTTCTGTTACAAATATTTCCTCTTTTCTACTTAATGAGAGACATAATGAAGTGTAAATGGTTATAGATGCTCTGCACATTGAGTATTTGTGTTTTTAGTTTCATGTTTAGATTTCTTATTATGGTTATTGTCACGTCCTCACAGTGTGCTTAGTTGAATCTTGCGATCTTGCATCACTAGAGGGCGTGTGACACCGCTACCAAGGGTACTTCGTCTAGACTACGCTTCTTCACCTAGAGCATACCTATACTTCGTTCTAGGCTACCAGCGAGTGACACTCCTACTCTAGTGCAACTCTTGTATACTATACTTAGACAATTTTTAACAGTTTAACACTTAGTCATATTTAAGCATACATTCATGAACATGAGAAGCCAAGAGAACATCAACGAAACAAACAAGAGAAACATAGATATAGTGAAGACATCACAAACTATTCCTARCACTCGACTAAGTCTTTGTTATTGTGAAACAGTTACAATATGAGCACTACCAACTAGGTTTACAACTGGGTGGAGTCAAACAACTTGCATCACATCACCAAGACACTCATACACAAGTTCGTCACAACAAGACTCTCTGTCGCAACCATCTCTGCAACCTTCTGTGGTGCACCTCAAACGTACCCTCAACCACAAACTTATTGTCTCTTCGTTTCTGCAGACTTTATAAATTTTGGTTCTGCCTCACACATGCCTCCAATGGACCTGCATTTCTAGACTTCTCCAAAATAGGCCCAAAAGAAGCTCGCCCAACTCTTTCCACTAAATCGACCTCAAGGAAACACAAGTCTTCCCATGTGGAGCAACTTGGATCCTTGAGGGAGCTCACCCCTCTTCATCTCAGCCTGCCTCAGAATCACAAAGCTCTCCTTGGTGTCTTCCAAGTTTCCTTCTTGGTTGTGCACCTTTGTAATTTTATAGGCTTCGATCCTAACCATTCGTCGCATCACTTTTCCCATGGGTAGGCCGACTCCTCATGTGGGTACGTTCG
>JASDQU010279575.1:0-14283 GCA_032191745.1 Picea mariana
GACATCATGGATGACGTTCATGGTAACACACTACTTCCCTAGCAACCCTACAGAGCAGTCGACTCATAGTTGCTGATACCCCTACAGTGTGACGCTGATTGCGTCGTGGAACCTCTTCCAGAGTCTTATCTGGAATGTCTGCTGTCAGGCCCTCTAAATTCTGTTCCACCACCTGATAATCTTCAGCATACTATGGTGGTGCTGCTACTACCTCTCCTCGCCTCTGGATAGGAGAAGTGCCAAGAGGTCTATACGGCCCAACATCTGTGTTGTCAACAAACGATTTTGTATTAGTCTTCGGATAAATATATAAAACAAAAACATTTGAATATGATAAAAATTCAAAAACATTTAAAAAGAGAAAATGCATGTATTTCTTACCAAGGTCACCCCACTGATCTTCCTCAGGAAATTCCAAATCCGGATCTCCTCAGAAATCCAACCCGGCATAAGCGTAATCATCGACCATCAACATCTGGTTTTGAATCCAGTCAAAGAAAATATCGTCGTACTTGAAGATTGGTCCTGCCACGTGTCGGCCCATGAGACGACACCATCTCAACATCCTTGGATCCCTGGGACCCGGTATGCACCACTCAACCTGTAGTCTAAATACGGGGACCCTATCGAGGAAGAAGGATACTAGTAAAGATCCATACCCAAATTGTTTTAATTCACCTCGCCTGCATTTGGTTAATTGTTTTTTGATATTGCGAAGCACAACATCTGCCCAGTTGAATACTCGAGGTTCAGTACACTCGATGGAATACTGGAAGTAGCTCTGTAATTCCATATGAGGAGTAGAAATCCCATCCATATGAGCTATAGTAAAAAGGATAGTGCGGAGAGTCAAGTCTTGTACCCCCCAGATAGACACTTTTCCTTTTTTCCTCTCAGCCTCAGGTACACAGTATTGATTGCAGTACTCACTCATCTTTAGCCCACCACCTCTACTACTGGTCAAATTGACATAATACCTGCGCCTGGACAATCCAGTCAAAAAGTATATGTCCTCAATGTCTATGGACAAAATATGAGCTCCTACATTGAAAACCTGCTGATCTGGGTCCCACATACGGACCATGAACTCAAGTAGTCTGACTTGGGCCCTCATGCCTGGGATGCGAAAGTATTTTAAGAGCCCACAATCTCTCAATGCAGCTATGGTGGGAGGATGATTCTCGGCATTTTCATTATCCTCTTCATGTTCTCTTTCACGCCACTCAAGCACCATGTTTATGGCTATTTACCTGCACAAGGAACATAAAAGGAGGATTAATGATTTTATTCATGATCTGGATCTTTTTCATTGGCTAAAAATTTAAATTTTTTTTGGAGTTTGCAGTTCTCGCATGTGCCTCATTAGCACAGTGCGAGAACCTCACAGGTGGCTTAAGGCTCACCTGCGAGAATGCATCATTCTTGCGGGCCCCGTATTGGCTGCCTGCGAGAATGCCTATGTGCATGTAGGGTTCAAAAAACCACTTGAAACTGAAAAACTAACCAATGAAATTAAAAATTTTAACCATGAAAATGTCAAGAATGAAGAGCTTACCTTAATGATGCAGACAGCTCGTCGAATGGTCTCCTGTAGCTCCTGAAAATTAACGCCAAATTCAGAGGGTAAAAAGGGGGTTTTGGAGCTCAATAGTGGAAATGTGAAATGATATGGTAAAAATGGTGGGGGAAAATTTGGGAAAGGGATATGTTTCATCTTCGTATTGATTAGCAGTAAGTGTCGCTCTTGAACATGACACCCCCTATTCATCATTTGAAGCCGGTTTGGGAAATCCATTTGTCTCTCATTCAATTTGCTACAAGGTCATTCCCTGTGTCATCTTTGAGTAAATGTTTCCAAATCATTGGTCGTGTCATTCATATGTTCAAGAGAAGTCCATCTAAAACCTATATTGAGTCGGCCATCTGCAGTTGTCCATTCTTTCGTGTTGGCCTTCCCTATGTCCGGTCCAATTTGAAAAATGCTCTTTTCACCTTCAAACTCTGTTGCTCATTTCATGTCATTGATGGGGGATACATCAAGGCCCTCCTGTGACGAGTTTTGTTCCGTCAACTTCAGCTCATTATCCATAATCAAGACTTAGAAATTATTTGGTACCTTGGAGCCTGCATGCCTCAATGGCAGGTTTCCTCGCTTTCGATAGTAAGTTTACATCATTGACCCCTGATCGAAAGATTCCATTGGATGTTCAAATTCAACTCATTTATTCACATTCGATGAATTTTACTATGGTACCTTGGGAGTCATTGACATCAATGGTGATTTCCCTCACACTTGTTAATGGTTTCATCAATGACCGGTAATCAAGTGGTTTTTGCCATGTTCGACTTCAACACATGTAATCACATGGTTAGATTCGTACTTTGGGCGATGAGATTGAAGACCCTGGATGTCATCTTTGTCTAGGTTGTGATGGATTATGTATAATTTGCGACAGATATATCCACTGTGTATGTTTCGTGGCTATGTCATCTTGATTTGAAATTTCTCGTATAGATCCACATTGTATTCCAGTGGCTATGCTATATTTTGATGGCATGGATCCATAGTGGATGATTGGTGGCCATGACCCATGTCTATAATGTCATCAGTCTATGATCTGAGTATGGGAATGCCTACCTCAGAATTGGTATATACGATATTCTGCAGATGCTTGGTTGTTCGCAGGTTTCCGATTAGATGTGATCTTGGTTCTCGACACACACATGCAGCTTACAAAGTATTTCGGCTATCACTGGTTCTAACCTCATACTTTGGGGGGCATTCTGTTACCCATAATTTTGGTCATCATGATGATGTATTGATGATGGTGTACTCAGGCTCTTTATTAGAACTTTCTCCTGAGAAAAGTTACTTTCTTCTCTTTCCAGAAATATCATTTTTGAGGAAGGTTCGCAGGCTGCCATTACATTTTCCTGCGAGAATGCATGATTCTCGCAGGCTGCCTTAAGCCAAGGTGCGAGAAGTTCACACTGTGTCTAACTACTAGGGTGCGAACTCTTTCTAATGAAGGGAAAAAGATGAATTCTTGAAGCTTCTAGAAGGGAATCTTCTAGAAGGATGAGATGGCATTCGAATGGTTATCCTAGTACTGGATTCCCTAATATTTTGGGATCATTCCTATCCAAGTAACCAATTCATTCTCTCCTATATATTGAGTGAATTCTCATGGAAAAGGTTAGAAGTAAACAAGGTTAAGTGAGACATTGGAGAATTGGTGAAAGACTGTGTGAAGGATTGATGCTACAACAGCTAAGAACTCCAGCAAGTTTATCAAAGTTGGTTGATCTTCTTCATGCAAGTGAGAAAGTGTGTGTGTCAGAGCCAAGGGTCATCGAAAGGAGGTTTGCAACATCAAGGCTCAGGTTGTAATCTTTTCTTTCTATCAATATGATACAGTAATATGTCTCTTTCCCATAAACCTAATTCTACTTTAGTGTATAACTCCTTGATCATATACATAGATTCACTATTGAATATATTTTTCTTTTTTCACTCCACTTGGTTTGTACTGTTTTGGTCTTGACTGTACGAGAGCATTGGAGCAAAGTGGGAGCAACAAAGACCAACATAAGTGATTATAAGGTATGCAACTTGTTCTTGCCTCTTAGTTCATTCAATGGTTAGAATATAGGGAAAGAGTATTATTCTGTCTTGCTTTATTCTAGATCCAGGTGGATCTAGGGAGATCGGTTTGTGTCCGCACTTACGGATTTATCTAATAACATCGGCAGACCCAACAGAAGGGATGAGATGCCATTATGACCACAAGTAACACTCCATGAATTTGATAAATGGGAAATAGATTTTGTGGGGCCAATCAACCCACCAACAAAAAGAATAGGACCAAGGTGCATTATCACCACGATGGAATACGTAACCAGATGGGCGGAAGCCGCTCCAGTAAAGGATTGCAATGCAGAAACAACAATGCACTTTTTATTTGAGCAAGTAATCACTAGATTTGGGTGCCCAAGAATTTTAATGAGTGACCAAGGCACACACTTCATCAACAACACCATCAATGCTATAACTGAAGAGTTTGAAGTCCATCACCAGAAAAGAACACCATATCACCCATAGGAGAATGGCAGAGTGGAAGCATTTAACAAAATCCTAGAGAACGCATTGACAAATATCTATAACGTTAATAGGGACGAATGGGATCTCAAAGTACCAACATTATTATGGACACACAGGACTACATGCAAAAATTTGACAGGGCACACACCATTTAACATGGTGTATGGCCAAGATGCATTGTTGCCATTAGAATTTCTACTACCAAGCTTGTGTGTATAAACAATTACACAAATGATAGAACAAGGCATAGTACAGGAGACACTAAATTAGCTAACGACCATGGAGGAAGAGTGGATCCTAGAAGGATTCCACCAACAAGTTTAGAAAGCAAGAGATAAAGCTTGTCACGATAGACACTTCAAGAAGAAAATGTTCAAGGAAGGAGATCTAGTACTGATGTATGACAACAAATCGTTTTAGCACCCAAGAAAGCTCAAAAAGCATTGGTTAGGACCATATGTAGTAAAATCTATCATGGATGGAGGATTTGTACAGTTAAGATATTTAGCAGGCATAGAACTTAGAGGGATGATAAATGGGAGCCAACTGAAGCTGTACAAGGACAGTCGACAACCCACTGTGCAGTTAAAAAAAAAACACAGTATATTGAAAAAGGAGAGAACCAAAAGGGTTACAGTGTGCTGGAGAAAGGAAGAATATGCACATTGATGAATGCAAGTTCAACAAGGACAAAGAAAACAGTCACATACAAAGGGAAACAAGTGGGAAAAGGAAAGTCGGAAAAAGCAGGATGACATGACACCACTAGACGAAATTAAAGCACGGCAAGGATCGATGGGACACCCCATTAAACACACCAACTGGATATGACAAGGAAGAGTAATGGAAACCAAAAAATTGTCGGAGATGCATTGAACCTGTATTTAAGGTGCATTAAAACCCATAATGAAGGAAGCGTCATCGACAAGATTCATGGAAAACCCATACAACACACAGACGTGGGAGCAAACGGTCTATTCATGAAAGAAGAGTAGACAGAGAGAAATAGAGGATGAAAAGCATAGAGTGAGTTCACACAGGTCACAAGGACCATTCAAAACCAACAAATGTTCGACATTCACCACCATGGCACCACCCAATAAGGAAGAAGTGAGTCATCTCGCCAGGAAAACCAGAGTTTATACTAATTCACATGGACAGGTGAAATAAGGTGCACAACAACCACCAGAGATCACCAATGTCAATGAAATCCCATCCCTAGAAATAGCACTGGTGCACCCTACACCAATATTGGAATAAATCCAGCAGCTAGCACCAAAGGGCATGAGCATAGGTATACTGACAGAAGTACAAGAGCAGCAAAACTAGGACACAACAACCCTGAAGGAGGTGAAACCAGAGAGCACCGAACCACCTCCAAAAGTCAATGGGAAAAAGATGAATCTAGATGTAGCAATCGATCCAAACGAGTTTCAAACGACCATATCAGACCACCCACCAGAGGGAATGGTCGAAGACATCACAGGTCAGCTGAAATGGCAGACTAAGGAACAACCAGAAGCCGCTGGAACTTCGATCCAACCACCGCCATCAAAGAAAGACAAGTTACAGATACCCAGGCCACCTCGCAAGAAATTGACACCAGAAATCATTCTACCATGCATATTAAAGGGGGTACAGGTAGGACTAGAGCTACTGTGTCACATCGGGAAGCTCAAATACTCATACCATGACATAGAAGATGAAGACAAGCTCCTGAAACTTGCAAAAAGAGTATACATGGAGACGGTGGGCATGAGTCAGTTTGGGGAACCCCTTGATCAACCAATCCAATTGGAAACCGGGTTGGAAAAGACAAGAATTTTAGGTCTGGTGGACCTACCACATTTTGGAAGGGGTCAACATGAAACAGCTTGCATCAAGAAGCTACTAGTGGTCACACATGGCAGGGACATCTGGTTGGACAAGCTCGTGTCGACAGACGTAGAGCTTATTGTGAACATAACAATATTTCCAATTCGGGGCATGGATCCGGCATAGTTTTTGGATGACAAAGCCAAGGAGAAGGCGCTAGTAGAATAAATGAAGAAAATGTATGGCACTGATAGGGGAACAAGAGGGATCATTATCAAAAGGATCATTGATGTCACAACACAACTAGGCGTGAAAATATTATCCTGCAAGTTGCTAACAAAATGTCATAGTGAGGAATTCCTAGCTAGAGTCGTTGCAGTTGCAGCTCAGTACACAGAAGGATCCTCAATGAGGGGGGCACTATACCTCTTGAACCTATTCCTGGATAACTGGAAGGATGTGCAGTACCTAGGAACATATTTTCACTATTCATGGTTGATCATACTAGTAGCCTTCATGGGATGGAGAGAGCAAAGGTACGTAGTTTTTGTTACCAGAACCAAACCAACTCAAGGAGAAAGATACTTGTTTCTCAGAGCTAGGCTAGAGCCCAAGAGAAAAAAGGTGAATGAGGCTATATTTTAAGGATACCTACATGACCTACAAGAATCCATCTCCAAGATGTGGAGAATAAAACTAGAAGCTATTGCACAATATGGGGACATCGCCAACTTCCAGGCCACACGACATACAATCTAGATATAGGAAAGGAAGGATCTAGATAAAAAATGCCTGCAAATGCACTACTGTATCACAGAGGGGGACATCGACATGGTCATCAATGAATGGGAGGATGAGTGGAAGACTCTCGTCCTTACCGAGGAAATACAAGAAAGAATAGAAAAAGAAGAGGCAGGGCAGGGAGAGACCCAACCAAAGGAAATTAAAGTGCCCAAGAAGCGAAGAATGGGCCAGGGAAAAGAAACACAGACAGAAGAAGAGTCAATGAAGAGAAGGACCCAAAACAGAAAGAAGGATGAGATGAAACTGGCCAAGGAGCAGAAGAAACAGGTCGAGCCCATGCAAGAGACCGAAGAAGGGTCCAACCCACAAGCAACAGAGGAAAATAAGAGGCTAGCCATGCATATAGGAGCTGCGTGCAATAAATCAAAGGCACAAAGAACACTGCCAGAGTATACAATCATGGATGACAATGGGGAAATGATAGCTTGAATGGTCCAGGATTGTTTATATGAGGACTTCGATCATGTTGCACACCACAGGGATAGGATTGAAGATAAACTTTTAGACATGCAGAAGCTCTGCAAGAAAATCAGGGAAGGGAAGCTAGCAAGCATTAGGGGAATTGAATCATCAGCACTGCCGACATAAGGAAGAGTGAAATAAGAAGAAAGAGAGTCAGTACAGGAAATAATGCAGACGCACCTAACATTCCACATCAACCCTACTATGTTGTGCATGGACAAAATTGTGGGGTAGAAACCCTTAAAGGACTTAGGCCAAATCCATCTTGTGTTGACAAGGATACCATCAGGGGAACTACATAGGTTGCAGGTGATCGTAAACCATGAGGTACAGTCTGGTGCACGCAAACACTTAACCGAATTGAAGTAGAAAACAAAGAAATTGGATGTGCTAGAAATAGTCTATGAGCAAGCTATATTTGAGACCCAGAAGGAAAGGGAGCGCATAAAAGGATTGGAGCAGAAAGTGGAAGGAACTCACAGCAATAGAAAATATTGATCGGATTGTGTAGGCAATTGATCAATATCATAAGAATATAGAGAATCTCTGAGAATACCTCATACCAACCACTCCACCAGTAGTGAAGGAGCAAAGGAAGCATGAAGAAACAACGCAGCTACAACAAATAGAGAAGCAGGTTAGCTCAACAATGAACTTGCTTGATAAAGAAGCGCAACTTTGGATGAAGTTAGAGGAGGATGAGGAGGTCCAAAATTGGGATAAGGAAGAAGAAAGGATCAAAAAAGTGATCAAAGAACTCAAACAGAGGCAAAATACAATGCCAATCACAGAACACGTTAAGGGAACACAGGAAATGAAGAAATTGTAGGCAGAGCTCACTTCTACACAAAATCAGAAACATGAGCAACAAGCTCAAATGGAACCGTTGCAAGAATAGGTAGCAAAAGTCCTAGCATAGGAAGAGGAAGCCAAGGCACACATCACACATACCCAAGCAAAATGTGTGGATTTGATCAGTGACAAAATTGTAGTCTAGATAGTGGACACACTCAAGGACAAGACTGTGTAGGTGCAAACACAAGCAATAGAGCTCAGGGAAAATTTCAAGGCGATAACCAAGGAGGTCAAAGAAGCACACAAAAGATAGGTGGCTCAAGACGAGCCACATGTCATTGTTGGGGGCCTATTGATGGCAGGCCAAAGGCCAAAGTGGAAAAGCATGGCATTTTGGGGAAAGAAATCATGCACAAGTAAAGCAACAGTTGGAAGGAAACACAACACGTGTGCATGCAAGGAAAGAAACAGCTGGAAGGAAGAATAACATGCACGCATGGGAGGAATACCTAAAGATGATAGGGTTATGGTTTTGGTAAGGCATTGTAAATGGCTGAAGAGATCAAAATTTATAAATATAGATACTTAGGTATCATAAGTAGTTTGGTTGGCTTCGGGGTATTATCATGTTATTGTAGTTACGCATGCGATGATGTGATATGTAATGTTTTTCTATAAGACCTATTTTGTATCAGTTGTTGAGATAGAGAGGATGAGAGAGGGTACATATTGAGGGTTAGATCGCATGTTGTGGATCCTTGTGCGATCTAGTCTTCCTCATCTAAGATCTCACCTGAACAAGAAGGGTTGTAAGTGTGCAACGTTGTAGATGCGAAAATTATATAATAAAAGAGTTGAGAGCCAAATCTTTGTGGATGTAGCCCTAGGAGGGTGTGAACCATGGTAACATTTGTGATGTGTGATGAATGTTTTCATTTCTTATTGTCTGAGGCAATTGTTATTATGTTGAATGAATGAGTTATTCTATTGCTTGTTTAAGTGATTTTACGATATTGAGGGAATAGCCTATGGATCTACTGCATAATTTTCAAATAACAATAAGTTGCATTGACAAGTCATAATAACGGTTCCATATCTAGCTGGCTTATATCACACTCAATCCTAGGTTGTAAACACTTGATTCTTACAGCCACACATTAAAGCTATCTCAGGTGAGACAATGCAACACATTTTGTGTGTTGTGTTTCCTTCTAGTTCACCAAGAGGGTCGATATTTTTAGAGGTTTTGTTGGAAACCCAAACAGACATGAACCCTGGGTCAATAAACTCAGTCAGAATAGAAGAGTAAGTTAAAACCAATAGTAGTATTGTTCTTTAATGGCGTCTAGGAAGGAATCCCATGTAGGGGCCACCACAAAAATTGCATATTATTCCACGACCCTTTTCTTAGAGTAGGTATCCTGCCATTATTTAACATGGGGAACAACCTTGAGGAGTGAAAAAGTTATCTTTTCGCAATCAGAATAATTGTGGACTAAAAAATATCCTTCGAGCAGATTTAACCATTTATCTACAACATTCGTATCTATCAGTTCTTCAAATAATGGAATATCAAAATTTACATGTACCTTGAAGGGGGTTGCATGGCTGCCTAATGAATATGCTTCTCCCATGGGCAACCATCAAAGTATCTGCGCGAAGTTGTCCATCATTTTGTTCCTTTGTCGCGTGAGGGCTTTCTCGAGCAATATTTTAATAGGATCTCCTTCTCCATCATCTTTCTTTTCATCTCCCATGGGTTTTTTTTGGGATCAATGAGGCTTATCTCATAATGGCTCAATTGGTTCGAGTCCCAACTTCTTGTATCCAGACCTTGTCGGGGACATGCACGAAGAAAAATAAATGAAGAGCAGACCACTCAGATACCAATGATCTAGATTTAGGAGTGGAACAAACTAATTATAGACTGAATACTATAGACATAAATATAAGAATAATAACACAAATATTCAGTGAACAATATCTTCTATTAAATAATGAAATAGGTTGAAACTGTAAAACTGGAGAACTGAAACTTGCTCGAATGGTGGTAGCTATCTCTAATAAGAGTTGTGGTTGCTACATGCATCCGTCTAAGAAGAAATGGATTACAATGAGGATCCATAGGCCCTTTTCATATTACTCATGAATTCTAAAACCCTAGACATCCAAAAACCTAACCCTAGAAGGTGAAATGACAAAAGTCATGTGGGCCCTATGGGTAAGCTGGTGTAATTTGGTACCTCAACTTCCAAAGGTCATAAATTTTACATACGACCTCCATTTTAGATATGTGATAGCCCGTTGGAAAGGTCTTTCATAGAACTACACATTCCTCCATCAAACTGTTAATCCATCTACAATCTGACTCTAGCGAGCCAAAAAAAACAATGTTTAGGGCCTCAAAACATCCCTAAAAGTACAACAAGTTGTGCTAACAAGGAAAAATACAAAATAGGCCAGTTGGATTAGGTGAGAGGCCACTTGTATCCACCTAGAGAATTTGTGAGGCTTCAGACATCCCCACAAGTGTATAACTCACAATTATAAAGCAGTACAGAAAGACATGCTGAACAAAAATGGACATGAGGAGCCAGTTGGAATAGGCGGGTGGCCACCAATATCCATATGGATCAAGAAAAGACATATGTATCCTCTCACCACTCCATTACCCATTTGTTTCGTCGTGACGTGAAATAATTCTGTTGTTTAAATTCAAGTTCACATGTTTATCTAGTTGACCAAGAGGAGGTTTTTCCTACTGATAATGGGACACTTTAGGTCACACCGATGGTTGTGTCAGGTTCTCATTGTCCCATCTCATCTTAGCATCACAAGAAATGGAGGAGGGAGCTATGGAGAAAAAATTTAAATTTGATAATTTTGTTAATGAAGAAAATATGGACACACTTAACATGATACCTACCTCACCATTGGATAAAGTGGAATTAATTCATGCTTATTTGGATTATCTTGTTGTTACAAGTTCTCCTTGTATGACTAATGTAGTGTAATATTGTTTTCCTCTGGTTGTTGGATCATTTATTAAAACTTCTTGTTATAATGATTCTTGTAATTTTATCCTCTCTTCTAACTATGAATATACTTTGGAAGATATTTCAGATCCTCATGTTGTGCAGGAGCAAGACATCCATGTTGGATTTTTCATTGAAGGATAAGAAATAAACATACAAGACATACCTCTTATAACACAACAACCCACTTCTTGTTTACAAGAGAAAACCTATCTTGAAGAAGAACATGTTGATTGTAAAACCATGCCTAATGTGGAGCGACTAATTCAAAATCATCCAACGATTTTTTTAAAGAGGAGGAACTACCATTCAGGGAGTCAATTTCTGAAAACCCTCTTGTTGTAGAGAAGCTTTTCATTCTCTAAATTCTTCCACTTATTTCTATTTATATCCTAATATTTTTAATGGATTAATTTTGTAGGAAACCACCCACCATACGACTCAAATAGAATTAATGGAGTTGACCCTTGTTGAAGTACTTGATGGTGGTGATTCTCATTTAGAATATAGAGAGGATACGACCTCTTCCCATGAACTAATTATAACCAAGCCTTATCAGTCATTTTCATGGGATGAAGATAATTTTATAGCAAATGTCTATCAAAGGATGTCTTCTTCTTTCTCTTCTTCATTTTTTATCAATAGTGAATCTCCTTGTTCAAGTATCCATTTGTTGAATAATGTTAATACTAGTGGATCTCACCATTATTTGAAAATTATCTCTCATACCATGGTTGGTCCTAACCCATACATATCATATGCTCTCACTAGTCTATCTAAAGTAGTTGGTTACTTGAAGTGTTAGTCCAGGGAGGTTTTCCAAGATAATGAGACACTTCGGTCTTTGTCGATGGTTATGTCAATCCCTTATTATTTTGGTTTTTCTTCAGGGATAAACAACTTTGTTAACACATAGATTATGTCAACGAGCACACTTTATATAAACTCTATGCATGATTCTCATTTGGCATGCTACTTTCCATTGAACTCCTTCCGTCAATTCTATGAGAGAAGTGAAATATTTTATGATAGGATTGAAGAATGGTTGGAGAGATCCTTTTTAGATAGTTTTCCCATGAATTATCACCGTTACATTTCTAATATGGTGGATAGAGTTTATCATGCTTTATGTTTTTCTAATTTTAGTTGATTCTTATTCCAAGCTCTATCATTAATCATGTGTGTTGAACATATGTCTACAGGCTTGGGATTACATGGATGGATACATTCGCATTACGACTTTACATAGCTTATTTTTCATCCATTAAGTAGCATAGGATAAGAGTAGAATATAATAAATTAGTGTCTTTCCTTTGCATAGATTAACTTTGCTTCCTAGTTTTTTAATTAGTTATTTGTTTTCCTTTTATGTTATTTATTCTTGGCTGATAAATAAATGAATTCTCAACAAAGATGGAAATACATAGAAGGATTTCCCACTAAATTTTCCCTTGGATGGATTTTGAATTTAATTTTGATGTGGGGAAAGTTTATCTCATTTCATTCTCTAATTTTTCTATGTGTTGAGCAATTGCCAGATCACTGATTTTTATGCATGATCACCATGTCAAATCGTTTCCAATGCATTGAGTCATCTTGCAAGTGGAGTATTTTAATTTAAGACACTACCCATTCCCTTTTGTAATGAAAATGAACACTCACATTTTTCCTATATTCAAATCTACATGACTGTAATGAGAAACGTTTTCTTGGTTGATGTACTTTTTAAGTTCTGATGTTGATGTCCCATACACATTGAATCTAAATTTTGAGTATTAAAACTCTTCCCATCTAAAAGTCAAGCCACTCCAAATTGGTGTAATTTCCTTAAATGATTATTTTTCCTCGGTTTTGGAGTTATCCTAATATTTTCTTTCTCATCCACTCTTTTCTTTGATCACATTCAACCAACATGAATTTTCTGCATAGAGTTTTTTTATAGTAAACTTAGCTGATTTTTTTTTATTTTAGTTATTTTCTGTTAGAACTTTTAGTTTTAATTTTTAGGCATTGGCTTCCATTTCCCTATTCTATGTTCAATGGGTCTGTTAAGCCCTAATATTGGCTCATTACCCCTTAATTGGGGCATATTATATTAGTAATGTTATTTTATTTATGTCGGCTTTAGGCCATTAGTTGTAATTATACCTCCTAGTCTCCTATATATACCAAGGAGACATTTTCATTTTGAATCATCTTGTACTTGAACATTTAAGTGAGGTAAAAGGAGGTTGCCCCCTCGAAGAGGCTTATTATCTGAAATTGTCTCTTTTTCAAGGCGTTGAGTACTTTTTTTGAGGTTTTTCTATGCTATATTGATATTTGGTTCTTAACATATGGTATCAGAGCTCAAGGTCTTGGGGTTTCGTTGCTACATCTGAGACACCTTGGAATTTTCACTATAATTGTTTTTCTACAACGTTTCAGAAGGAACGGCTTGGAGGATATTTAGTAGACGGATCAAGGTACGTTCGGTTCAAAATTAAGCTCCCGAGGACTTATACTTTTGGAGATACAACCTGTACAAGATAGGGTTATGGAATCATCCTGAACTGATTCATTGCGGAATTTTCTCTATAAAAACATTTCTGTAACGTTTCAGACCCTAAAATATGGAGGATATTTATAGAAATTAGTAAGGTATATGTGGTAAAAGGTTCAGCTTCCGGGCATCTTAAATTTGTAGATACACCCTATGTAAGATAGGGTATCTGACTAGTCCTATTGAATAGTCTCAAGAAGGTGTTCCAGGTAAAACAATCATAACTTCTTCCTAGAGTATTCAAATTGAGTGGGACTGGTTTCATTAGACCATGGACAATCTGTATTATTTTTGCTATGAGTTTCAGAATTTTATATCAATCATTTTGTGTGGGGCATGCTATTCAAGTGAGATCTCCTGGAAAGGACAAAAATTGGCAAGTTGTGGGGAAGTTACCGTAAATTCCACTTGGCACATCCAATTTTGATTAGACCTATGGCATTGCATAGAAGAAATATTAGAGAAATATATAAAATAAAGTTTCATACCCAGAAGGTCGGAAACTTGGGAGATACAATAGAAGAAATATTGTCTAGCAGAACCACCTCAAAATCAAGGTTAAAAAGTGATACTTGGCCAACATGCCACCAAAAAAGGGAACTTCTACACCAAATAAGCCTCCAGAAAATCCTACTTGGACTCTTGATGAAGGTGAATAAATGTGTAGGGACATAAACTAACTACAAAAGAAGATGGATTCAATGGAAGCTAAGTTGGATACTAAGATG
>JASDQU010279577.1:0-14795 GCA_032191745.1 Picea mariana
AAGAGTGTAATGGTGGAAAAAAGTGTGGGCAAAAAGGTACATTGTATGGTCCTAACATCCCCCCCAACTTAAAATGTTGCATGTCCTTAGGCAACTTCACTCTGAATCAGAATCTGAATACCGACTCTGAGCGTGCAAGTTACTCAAGCAATAGCTATGGAAGGTGATGTATGTTGGAGCTATGAACCTGTGAACGTGTTGTAACTTTTGCCAAGCTGTTGTTTTGGCCTTCTTGAGCAACTTATAATGGACTTGATATTTCTCTGCTGGCAACCAGAGGATAGGAAAATGAAACTGGTACCCTATCCAGCTTTCAGCACATTGTTGAACGCACTTGATGTAGTTAGGTACCCTAAAGATTGCTATCTCGAGATTAGTGGGGCTAAAAGGATTGTGTTCCTGTCTTTTCTCAGTAGATTGCTGCCAAAACATGTTATTTGCCTGTAGGGCAGCAATCTCTGTGGATCTGATGAAGTGTTGACAATCCTGAAGCACTATTGTCTATAGTTGTTGAATGTGTTCAGTCATCCTTGGTTTCTTTAAAAACTGATAATACTCTGTAACAAAGGTGGCAGCATTTTGTGGTTCTAGCCTTATCCAGAGAATGTGATTATCCTCATTGTGCTTGGCAGCTAGGAAGTCATCCCGCCATATAATCTGATTGTTAAGGAAGGAGGTGAGTGCCCTAATCTGGATGTCACTGACAAGAGGGTTAAGGTTAAGCTGTCGGTTTTCAGGGATGGCCTCATTATGAAAATATGCCTCACAGAGGAGGTGTTGATCCATAGCAGAGGCTTCTGCAAAGGTTTTGACAAAATCTGTTGGATGTAACACTGCATGGGGTCTACCTTCTGTGATTGATTTGATCTGAAACCATGTAAGTCGTTCCATGAGGAACAAGGAGTAATTGCAGGATGGTTTCCTTGCAGCCAATAGCTTTTTTGCCAAGTCAAATATCAGGAGTAATCTGCCTTTTATCTCTTTGTTCTGTTTCTTAAGGGTAGGAGCTTCCTGGCATGTTTGCTCCAAAGCTTCCCAATTTGAGTAGGTATGATTTATCCAAATTTGTTTATGTTCCTGCATGCTTTTGGCCTGTGTAATAGCAGACTCTTTTTTCCATTTTTCTATTATTGCCTGCTCATCCCATGGCTGAGTTTGTGTTTCAGCGTTGCAAGTAGTAGGCTGAGGTAGGGTCTGAGTGGCCTGTTCCACAAAGGTGTGGGTATTAATCTAACTGGGAGGGGCAGATTTATCAATAGGCAATGTTTGTACAGCTTTATTAACAAAAATAGGGGTTTCAGAATTGATATTTGTTACAGGCCAGGGCTCAGTCTTAATTTTTGAAGGTCCTGCTAGTTCTTGTGTAACAGCAAGGTGTTCTTCTTTGACTGCAAAAGTCGAAGGTGCAGGGGAATCTCCTGGCATTGGAATTTGAGTTACTTTGTAGCCTGCTTGATAGTAGATGTCCCCACATTGACTGCACATATATTCTCTACACGGATCCTCTACAGTAGTTCCCTCTGACATGGTTGTTATGCGAGCTAGGGTGTGCAAGTTAAGTTCCTTCTCATATGCTTCCTTTGCCATGGCTAGCTCTTGCTTGTAGGCTTCCAGTTCAGACTTTAGGAACTCATTTTCTTGTAAGACAGAGGTCATTGTTGGTTCTGGTTGAGGAGTGATTGGTTCTTGTGTAGCAGTCATAGCCTCACTAGCCGGTTCTTGTGGAGCAGCTACAGAATCAGCAGTTGCTCTTTTTGTTTTAGCTTCTTGATGTAAGGAAAGTAATTTTGCAGCACCCTGGACCTCTGATTCCTGTATCTCAGTATCAATATCAGTAGTTGGATCTTGTGTTTCAGCTGTAGCTGGTTCTTGTGTGGCAATTATGGCTGGTTCTTGTGTTTCAGGCACTGAATGGGTAGCTGGTTCTTGTGTTTCAGCTACTGAATGGGTAGCTGGTTCTTGTGTTTCATCTACAAATTGGGTAGTTGATTCTTGTGTTTTATCTACTGAATGGGTAGCTGGTTCTTGTGTTTCAGCTACTTATTTTGAAATGGATGATGTCACAACACCCTGGGCATCTGGTTCTTGTGTTTCAGTGCCCGTGGGTGGAATAGGCAAAGATTCCAGCATTTGGGAGGTTAGAGGTGTTCGTGGTATTAGTCGGATGGGTTGGGGGTCTAGGGCAGTGGCAGTAGTGGTTGCCCTTGTTGAGGCCCTTGTTTGTTTTCTTTGTAAAAAGGATGAAAAGAAAGGAATTTGCTTTCATTTTCGTGGGGTTTTTCTCAATGAAGGGGCAGGGAGAATTGTCTGGCTCAAAATCATCGCTAAGAATATGAAGGGAAGGAGTGGATGATTCCGGTAAAGTGTGGGGCGGGCTTGGTATGGTAGGGGGGTTAATTGGACTGATTGGGTCTATAGGCGGACTATTAGGTATTTCTGAAGAGTCTGGAGGGTTTTGTGGTTGTTGTTCCTGAAGATTTTCAGGAATTTTAGCGGCTTCTTGGGGATTTATAAGTGGGTTGTTTAGTGGAGGATTTTGTTGGGCAAAATCCTTTTGGATAAGTAGTTGAACGAGACAGTGATGGGTGAGTGAAAGGGCGGGATCTTTAGCCTTTTTATAGTAGTGCGACATATTTTTAAGACAACCAAGCAAATAATAAGGAATGTTCACCAATATGTTATGTCGTAAATGAGACAACAGGACAAAATTGTGCTAGTAGACTACCTAGTATCGGCCTTCGCAGGTAAGGTAGTGTTTGATGAATTTTTCAACTTCTGGCCATGGAGGCGGCAACGAGCTAAGTCGGACACCCTGGCCTTTAGGTTCAATTTGTTCCTCTGGCAAGAGGAAATCCTGTTGGGCATTCAGGATGACATGTTTGCGACTGAACAAGTGAAGGTCATTGGTAGGGAGACTTGAAACCTACACTATATCCTCTTCTGTAACTGAAATCTGAACCCCTTGAACAATGGAATGGTCTTCCTAGAGATTTTGAGCAAATTGGAGAACCTGTTGTTGATCATACCCCTGGAGTCTCTGAAAATAACCGAGCCATCCTGCCTGCAGAAAAATTTGATAGGATTCTGGATACAGTTCTAACAGGGCTGTCGTGGCGGGTTCGTACTGTATAACAGAGCCTTTCATAGCTAACAGCTCAGTAAAATACATCGTCAAAGAGTCGAGTAACAGCTTCTGTGCAGAGTAAGTTTTTCGAGTGAAGGCATGCGAATGGTGGTGAAACGAACGAAAGGATGGTAAATAGGAATGGCGGTAGCAAGTTTTCATGCTTTCAGTCATGAAAATGTAGTATGAATAGATGATAAGTAAAAAGCGATGATTTAGAATTGTCGTTTAGGAGACTGCTCATGAAGAGTAATAAAAATTCATAGACCCTGTGTAGGCAGCTCACATAGGTCATTTTATAAAATAACAATTATATTATTGTTGCCAATAATGGCGACATGCTGGGAGAAGCAGTTATCTCTGTTACATGAACGAGTTCAGGTTAGAAAAATCTGAAAATCTTCAAATCGAAGAACAACTGAAAAGTCATTTGAACATCTCAAATAATCATAAAGCAGTCCAGTTTCAGATAACTTTTATTTTTAAAGAAACGAAAACTAGTGACAAACTTGGCGAAAGAAAGTCACGATGTTAAGTTAAAATCTCCAATACTGTTGATAGGGCCGCTGCTACTAGCGCGTCCATAGCCTCAACAGGGATGTCAATTAACCCACTCTAACGTCTGTATCCTGTCAAGAAATTTCAGATCATAACGAAGGACGTTTAAGTTCAAAATGAAATCCGTATCTGAGAATTTTCTTTCACTTGACATTGCTTCGCTGCCAGCGGGCCTGTTCAGTACCCCGACGAAGTTATCTTGGCATCATGCATGCATTTACCCGCTGCCAGCAAACCTGTTTAGTGTCCTGACGGGTTTACAAACACTTCTCACAGCTCTCTGAAAGTTTATTCATATTATAGTTGTTTTAAAATATTAAATAGAGCGAGGTGACGCTGAAAATTCCAGTCTTTATGTCACAGACGTTAAAAAATTGTGTTGTCCTTCATCAAGATCCAAAAATAGTTCATTAATAAAACCAACTTTCAAGAACAGGGAGACATCGTTGAGTTGCTCTCTTAAAGAACAGGGATAGCATAAAAAGATTCTTATATATGGTCGTGAATACTTTCAATTGCAAATTGAAACCGAGAAAACGTTTTTCAAACAAAAAGTCATCTTTAACAAGGCTACAATTTCAGAGAAATACAGCATTTGATGTTCTGACAACTTTCAACAGTTATTTTTGAGGGGAAGTTTTTTGTTTTCTTTGTCTGAGCTAACCCATGGTGCAGGTATGTGTGTTTCAAAAGAAAGACCGATAAGCAGAAATGAAAACCAAAACAAACCAGAAAAGAAAAACAAACAGCAAGTAAAAAAAAATAGAAAATATTTGCAAAGGGTGTATGGGAGCGTCATCAAGTGAAGTACTTTTTGAGAGCTTGGCCATTCACCAGAAAGGTGTCTAGTTGTCCCTCTAAATTCTGCAGGCGAAAGGAACTGGGACCCAGTTTCTCAGCAATTAAAAATGGTCCCAACCACAAGTTTTGAAACTTAGTATGCTCTCCTTTCCCTCATGAGGTTTGTCCCACTTAAGGACCAGGTCGCCTACCTCAAAATTTCTGTCAGAGGCAGAATTTGAATCAAACCAGTTTTTAACAATGAGTTGATGTTGATCCAATTTTCGTTTCGCTTGAGCCCTTACTTCCTCTAACTTTAGCAAAGTGTTAATCCGATTCTCCAAGGGAGGATAGTCTTCTTCTTGCACCTTCTGCGATAACTGTAGAGATGGAAGAAGGACATGCGGTGGAAGAATCGCTTCCCTGCCGTAAATGAGAAAAAAGAGGGAATTATCAACAGCGGTTTTAGGATTTACCCTATCAGCCCAGATTGCGTTAAATAGTGCATTATGCCAATTTTTATGGTTTTCGGAGATCGTTGTCTTGATGATTTTGATCAGGTTTTTATTAGTTGATTCCACCAAACCACTGCCTTGGGGGTAATAGCTGGCAGAGTACTTTAATTTTATTCCTTTTTCTAGAGTGAAATCACTCATTTCAAGAGACGAAAAATAGGAAGCATTGTCAAATACTAGGCATTCAGGAATACCAAAACGAGTGATAATATTTGAATTCGGGAAGGATATTACCTAGCTGGTGTTTACATCTTTTAATGGGGCAGCCTCGGACCACCTAGTAAAATAATCTATGGCTATTATGATGTATTTATGCTACTGTGAGGATGCTGGATTGATTGGACCTATAATATCCAGGCCCCACTGCTGAAAAGGGGAGTCTACCGAAACTAGTTGCAGTGGGAATGTTGGTTTCTGTATCCGTCCAGATGCCTTTTAACAAATTACACACTTGCGGCATAAGGCATGAGTGTCTTTGAAAAGGGTAGGCCAGTAATAACCTGCTCTTAATACTTTGTGGGCGATGGTGTCTCCACCAAAATGCCCACCAGCTTCCCCTGCATGTAATTGCAATAAGATTTTTTCTGCTTCATCTTTTTCAAGATAGCGCATAAGTATTCCATCGAAATTTTGGTGAAATAAAATACCATTAATCAGCTGAAAAGAAGCAGATTTTAATCTTAGTGCTCTCCTTTTTTTTGATCAAGGTGATGGGGAGTTGATCCGTGTATAAGACAAAATTTGATGTCGTCGTACTAGGGACTAGTAAGGTTTTCTGCACAGCAGATTTGATTTTGATGATGCTGATCTGGAATTATCATATCAGTTTCATTTTGCTGTCCTATTGTTGAATCAGCAACCAACTTACATCAACCTTGGCCTCTAACAATTTGTGCTGGGGTGATTTCTATGTCATATTCTTGTAAGGATGTGATCCAGTTCGACCTTTTTTCACCTAGTTCTTTCTGTACTAACAAATTTTTGACAACAGGGTAAGGGACAATGATTTTCATCCTAGATTTCAGTAGATAAGATCGAAAGTTTTTTACCGCTTTAAAACAGCATAAGCTTGTTGATCTACTATTGGGTAATTAATTTCTGCTCCCTTGAAGGTTGAGCTCATAAAGGCAATTGGGACTTCGTTATTTTCAGCATTCTTTTGAGTTAGGACAGCAGCATAAGACCGATCAGAGGCAAACGTGTAGAGGGTGAAGGCTTGTGAAAAATCAGGGCTCATTAGAGAAGGAGCGTCTAATATAGCCTTTTTTATTGAATCAAAAGCCTGACTTTCTAAAGGTCCCCAATGGTACTGTACATCCTTTTTTATTAAATTTTGTAATGGTCTCACCATTTCTGAAAAGCTGGGGACAAATCTCCTAACAAAGTTTATCCGTCCTAAGAAAGATTGCATGGACTTTTTTGAAGAGGGAGGGGGGAGTTTCAAAATGACTTGGGTTATTTCCAGGTCAATAATCATCCCTTCATTTGATACAATGAATCCGAGGAGCTTACCTTGTTCTACTACAAAGACAGATTTTTTAGGATTTAAAGAAATGTCATACTTTCGACATCGTTAGAACATATCTTAGATGAGCTAGATGATCCCTTTTATTTTTTGAGAAAATAGTGACATCATCTAGGTAAACTACTACAGATTGATTAATTAAACCACGGAAAGAGATATCCATCTCTCTTTGAAAGGTGGCACCGGCATTTATGAGCCCAAAGGGCATATTCTTATAAGCGTAGGTGCCCCATGGGGTACGGAAAGTAGTTTTGAGCTGGTCTGGGGGAGACATAAGGACTTGGTTATACCCTGAAAAACCATCCAACAAGGATAATCTTTCAGAACCAGATACCTGTTGAAGGATCTGCTCCATGGGAGGGACAAGGTAGTTGTCTTTATCAGACGCTCGGTTAAGATTTCGGAAATCGACACATAGTCGTATTTCACCACTCTTCTTCCTCATAGGGACAAGATTAGAGACCCACTGTGTATGCCTTACTGGGAAGATTATTTTAGCATTCAGGGGTTTGTTGAATTCTTTCTTGACTGTTGGTTCAAGTTTTGGGTGCATCTTTCTTAACTTCTGTTGAAAAGGTTGGGTCTAGGGTTTCATGGGAATAATGTGTTGTATGATGTTAGGATCAAAGGTTTTTAGGTCATCGTATGTCCAGGAAAAGACATCTTTGAACTCCTTAAATAGCTTAATAAATGCTACTTTTTCTTGCTCAGAACATCCCAACCCCACATTGATGCACTGTAGGTTGTCTTTAGTTCCCAAATTTACTTTTTCATGTGTCAAGGAAGAACTATTCATTTTACAATTCACTGATTTTCTGAACTTATCGTGAAGATCATAAAATTTTTCTAATCTAACCATAGATTTCGGGATAGAGTTTACCATGTCCGATGTAGACTCTGGGGATCTCGGATCTGGTATTACCGTAAAGTCGCGAAGATTTTCATCCTGGGTACCTTCGTTGATCACTGTGCCCTGGAAAGTTTCTTCCATGTGCAGAAAACTGATGATCTGTTGATCGTCATCGAAGACTCTCCAATTTGTGATGTTGTCTGAGATGGATGGTCAATTCGACGAAAAATGCATTCGTAGATAGGACTTCTGCAGGAAAAAGTTTTGAGACGATGTTAGCAAACAAATCAGCCTCAGAATTATTTAATCTAGGAATAGAATTTATGTTAAACGCAGAAAACTTGTTCATCAAATTCCATACCTCAGTCTGATAGCTTTTAAGGTGCGGAGATAAACAGTGGATAGAATTTTTTACCTGTCTAACCACGGTTTATGAATCACCAAAGACAGTCAAATTCTGAATGTTCAAATCTAGTGCTTTTCTGATACCTTGCAGGAGTGCTTCGTATTCGATCGTGTTGTCTGTGCATTTGAATTCTAACCAGCAAGCAATCAAAGTTTTGTTACTTGTTGGATCAATGAGCACGCACCCTGCACCAGCTCCTTCCTTAGATTTTGACCCATCGAAGTAAAGAGACCAGATTTGATTTTTGTCGGGTGCATGTGGCCACTGAGAGAAGGTTGTTGACTATGTGCATGTCATAATTTGGGATTGTTGTTCCAGGTCAGTAATGGTAGAGGTTTCAACCATGAAATTGCTAAAAAAAGTGTCCATCCCTTGTATTTCAGGTGAATTTGTGAAAGCAGTGAATGGTTCATTAGGATCATTTAAATCGGTGACCGTGAACTTAAGATAACGCTCACGATTTACCTTGATTCTGTTAGGCTTTCCATTTTTGGGCAGCCACAAGTGAGACCAATCCATTGCAAAATAGCCATGTAATTGTTCTGACCAATCTCTACTTAAAAACAAGCCATATACTTCTGGGATATCTACAACAATGATATCAATCACTTGATGGACTTTAGGATTAGATGATAATCTGATAAGCACATTTTTTAATTCGCCTATCACTTTAACACTAGTTCGATCAAGCTGGATAATTTTCAAGCTGGACGATTGAACTTCGGCATTAATTTTTTGACAGACAAACCAAGGCATTATGTTTGATGATGAACCTAAATCTACCATACAGTTATGTACATTCCTATTGAAAATTTCAAAAGTCAACAAAAAGGGAGGGACATTTATGCGAGTATTAACAACAAAAGTTTGTTGTTTTTTAATCGCAACCCCTGAAACTAGTTTATCTACATTTGTTACACGTTTTACAGCAAGGTCTCTTTTATCAGAAGGCTCTGACGTCGTTTTGGCGGAGACCTTTTGAGGTGTTTTGGGGTTGTTTTCAACGACTTTGTTGCTATTTAGATTGTTGTTTTTGTTGTTTTCTGCAATATTCTGCAGCATCTTTTGCAAAAGAAAAGGGAATTTTAATAATTCGTAAACAAAAATATTAGCCATAAGATTTTTTAGATCCTCAATCAAATCATACTCTAAACTTAGGGCTACTAAATTCTGTTTAGTTTCAATTGATTTAGACTGATTTGGAGGTGCATTAGTTACAATTTCAGAAGAAGACTTATTTGTTGTCTTGCTCCTTGTATTGTAAGGATGCACTGTTTCAAAATTAGCTTGAAAAATGCTATCCGAAAAATGTTCGAAAATGTTTGGGGAGGATTCATCTTCTTCTACTATCTCTTGTTCAGCTACTTCTTCAGGAATCTCGGGAGGAATCAAGTTATCATGTGCTTCTAGAATCATTTGAATAGAAAATTGTAAACTTTCTAGATTTAGGCCTTCAGAATTTGAGTTAGGTCGGTTTGTGGGAAAAGGCTTCCTAAAAGGGGGTTTGTAAGGCCCTTTGCTTGAAGAAGCTTCTTCGGCTGACCTTTTCAAATCTATAACTTGATTAGACAACTTATGAACGACCTTCTGTAAGTTTTCTAGATCTGAACTATCTAGTTGAGTTTTGTTTTGGGGGGGTCTAGGAAGGATTTCGATCTTCTTCTTGGAGGATGAAATAGTCTCTGCCTCGTTAAAGGTATTGTCTTTTAGGCTGAGAATATCTTTCTCGATTTGACTCACCTCTTCGAAGGCTTCTAACAATGTAGCTTTATTAGACCTTTTTACCCAAATGGCTATGTTTTGATGTAAGGCTTTCATGTAGTATACGACGATAAGATTTTTGGCAGGCATTGAATCTGTGGGGATTCGGTTCTTTAATGTCAGGAACCTTTGATTAAAGTCTTTTATCTTTTCTTTGGGGTTCATCTTTAAACTAGAGAGTTCCATGATTAGAACTTCAGGAGACTTATCGTCTCTGAATTTCTCAAGGAAACAGGACTTGAATTTATCCCATGACACGATGGTGTGGGGTTGTTGGGAAAAGTACCAGGTAGAGGCATTGCCTTCAAAGGTGTAGGGAAACAATTTGCACACTACTTCTTTGTGCTCAACACTACAGAGCCTAATGGCTAGCATAATTTTTTTGATATGATCTTCAGCAATTTGCTTCGAATCTGGGTCAAATTTAGGGAGCCATTTCTTTGGATGTTGGGGCCCAGGTATGGCCACTGCATCTTGGTCGAGCCAAGGTCTGGCGGGATTATTCGGATTGGCCATGGGTGTGGGTGGCGTCGAAGGCTAAGATGAGGAACTTCCTTCATCTGATGATTCTTCTCCAGAAGAAGAAGGAGATGAAGGGGATGTTGATGGTGGAATACCATACCCTCCTGCTGCAGGAGTAAGGATATGATCTGGATCCGTAGGGTTTAGGGTAAGATCAGTACCTTCCAATTGCTCTCTAATATCAAAGAAGTCTAATGGTTGGTTCAAAGGTCGACCTGGTTGTCTAATACGGGCCAAGGCACTGTGCGTTCTTATGAGGGATTGACGAACAATTTCTTGTACGTCGGTCCCTGAGGGATTTAGAGTAACTGGTTCAACGATGATCCATGGATTGTCATTTGATATGGTTGTTGTTTGAGGGACAATGTTGTCATCTGAGCGACTTCTTGTTACTATAGTTGAGCGGGTAGGCGGGGGAGGAGTCTTGCGACCTCCTCGTGCCATTAATAGTATTCAGGCCCTCCTTCTAGCGTTATTTGTTGACGGGCGAAATTGACTGCTCGTCAACTGGAAGAGTGAATCTGGTCCAGGGTTGTCTAATTAACCCAATCCGTTTGGATTAATTTACTCCGATGGGTTTAGCGGCTTCGTTGGCCGATCTAAGTTCTAAAGAAAGCGAAAAATAACTAAAGAAAATACAATACTTAATAAATAACAATCACTAAAATCTATATGTACATTTAAATATATATATGTACAAATTATTTAAATAATATATGTATGATGATTCTATATACAATCTATACAAACCATGAGTTTTAATCTAAACTCGTAAAAATTGGATGTAAATTGGTTCCTTCAACAACAGTACTAAAGAAAGTAAAAATACTATTTAATTTTTTGGTTTGTTTTCTTGGATGTATTCATTCGTGAAATCGAATATTAAACTACTTATTTGAACAGAAAATTATAGATAATGGAAATCATACTATATATATATATAACTTCTAAAATAAACAAGCAAACGGAATAAAATAACAAACTAACCTAGTAATGCATCCAATGTCTGTTCAATAGAGAATATCCAGCCACCTTATCCGGGAAGTAAACCTGCAACGGATCTTAAGATCGTTTCAAACAAATGTGAAACGAATATGCTGAAGATTGAGTTATGATAACAAAACATATAATGGATACAGTTGCAGTGATCTTTATGATTTGCAAGTAACTACGACGAGATAAATCTTCTTATAAGAACTTGCATGTAAACATTCAACAGAAATTAGAGACAAATCTCCTAATTTAAACTGGGCAGATAATCACTGTGTATTTTATCTGAAACATAAGATATGGAAAGCATATAAAAGTGAATTATATCAACTTGCAATAAATCATGACGATGAAAGAAATCACCATCTATTATCAAATCGAAATAAACATAACTTGAATCAAAACATCATACAGAAAAGCTAAAGTTGTAACGTGCATTCTGTTCCATTCAAGTCTGTGATAAAACGCCCATACTCTTGCCCCAGACTAAGATGATCAATGTTTTCAAAATGATATGTTTATATAGGTCTCAGGAAACATAATTGTTTCTTTTTCATAAGATCAAATTGGTTTCAAAAATAAAGGGGGATGCAACCACCCTGATTTCACTAGATATCTAAAAACTAACAACAATCTAATTCTGTTTATTCAAAATACATAATAGATATAAATTGGAAATATTAAAAGTGCCTCATATCATATTTGAAGTCATGGGCTCCTGAATTATCCTGAAAGCAAAAGAAAATAGGAAAATCTGAGATATGTTTTCTATCATCAATTTAGACAATTCGAATTTTCTTAACTGGCTACAGAATCTTGCGATTCTGTAGCTAGTTATAATAGCAAATGAAATCTCATTTTATTGTACAAATAAAACAGGCTAATCTAATAATAAAAATAGTTTATTCAATCAAACCAAATAACCTAACTTAAGAATGACAATAATCATGCTATATAAAACAAAATCATACCTCTAATCATAAAATCAAATCGTATCATGAAACTTTGGAGTTAACGATAGCTGTAGTTGCCTCTACATTTTTAAAAATCACATGACCTATGGTTTTCAAATGCTTCTCCTTCCCTTGAATGATGGATTCAAGCCTGTTGTTTTCATTTGTTAAAATATCAACCCGGTCTTTTAAAAACTTGACCCGTGACCTTAGAAATGGGACATCAGTATAGTATCTATCGATCCATGATAGGCAGACATCACATTGTGACTGTGAGGCATTTGCGTTAGAACGAACCAGATTATGGATTAGAGAACCCTCCATATGGATAGAAGATTTATTACAGAGCTGGATACCAAGAAACTCTGGGTTGTCTTTCAAACAAGGAGGCAAATTATCGACAAAGTTATAGGTTTGGTCAAGGTATAACCCGAATGACACAGGGTCTTCTTTGGCAAGGAATTTGTCAATTTCAGAGTCTGAGCTTTCATTAACTTCAATCATGTTGATCAGGTCTACACGGGAGTTTGTTTTATTTCGAAGACTTCGAGAAATTAATCGAACAGCTCTTTTGTTTTTGAAATTGACATCAACATTACGTTTTAACTTCTTTCCTATAGGTTTCTTTATAGTTTTAATACAATCCTTTGTAACCGGTTGACTGTCCTGTTGAATGACCTTAGGGTAGATCGAAGGTTCGATGTTAGGGGAAAAATCACAAGCTTGGGGAGGTGGAAGAGAGGTCATTGGGTTGACTAGGGTTTCCTCAATGACTGGCTTATCTACTTCTCCCAATTTAGGGTTACCAAAACCATTTCGTGTAATAAATGAATCCCAACAGTCATTTTGTGACTCTAACTAATGTATGAGGATGATTTTAATCAGGCCATGATGAAAAAGACTTGATTCTGACCTTTGTTTCTTAAATATTTTCCCCATTTTATATAGAATTTTGAGTAGGTAATAAGGCATATTCAACGGAAAACCAATAAAACTCATAAGCAGGCATAAGTGATATAAAAAAACAAGTCCAAATCATCCCTCACATGTGAAAAATTGCTTCACCATAGCGAGTAAATCATGCCACCGAGTTTTCAAGAATGAAATTGGCATACCTCTATCACAGCTGGTTATTTTTTGTGAGGTAAACAGTAGAGTCCAAGGGACTTCCTCCACTTTCGCGTTTTTAAACCATTTCTGACCAACCGCTGGCAATCCTGTGGCTTGACTCGGGAACTCTTCGGTTACTTCCAATTGCACATCACCAACTTTTTCCCTACAACCATCAAAGGTTAAGGCGAACTCTTGGGCAACCTCAAGATTAAAACCCTGAAACTTTTTGATGAAAATATGCCAGCCATTCCTTTCCAAATTCTCCCTAGTATTATTGTATGAGAGCAGTGTTTGGATACCGTTTGGTTCAACCCTTACTACTGGAGCCATATTGGATGGGAGGGTAATCAACGCACAGCATACAGGTAAGGTTTGCAAAAATGACACAGAGCCATACCCCTGAGCCTAACAATACATGTTGTAATGACTCAAATGATGGGCAGGGTGTTTAATCAAAACACGTGCGAAGAGTTTTGTGAAACCCGAGACCATACTAAGGAGTAATGGCAATCTATACACCGTATGCCACCTTGGTATTGAGTACAAGCTAGGACCAAAGTACTCAAAACAACATAAGTGCACGCATCATGGTTTGATTGCAAAGTTGGGTAAGTTTACAAAAATCGAATAGTCAAAAGTTTCATGAAAGAAATGTGATCAAAAATCAAACCAAAATCAATACAAAAAATTGAATGGTGGGGATATTTTGTTAAAACTATCAATCTCTTAGGCATGCTTAGAATTGAAAGGGTCAAAAACAAAAAGGAGTAATATCTTCATGGCAAGGAATCAAAACTCCATAACAAATTAAATAAACCATTTGCTTTCAATGAAACTTTAAAACAAAATGGTAATTACAGTCGCAAGTTTTCATGCTTTCAGTCATGAAAATGTAGTATGAATAGATGATAAGTAAAAAGCGACGATTTAGAACTGTCGTTTAGGAGACTGCTCATGAAGAGTAATAAAAATTCATAGACCCTGTGTAGGCAGCTCACATAGGTCATTTTGTGAAAATAACAATTATATTATTGCTGCCAACATGTAGATATCTGATGTCATAGAGGAGAATTATATCTCCTTTCTTAAATCTTATCTTCTTTATGTGCCTATCATGCCAAGCTTTGTCCTTTGCTTTTTGTACTTCCTAGTGGAAGCCTACTAAAATTATGTCTTCTTCCAGCTCCATCAACTAATCCAATCTTTCATGCATAGCACCTTCTTCTGTCATGTTGGTTATTGTTGCAATGCCAAGACTAGGTACTAAATAATCCAATGGAACCATTGGTTCCTTCCCATACACTAGTCTAAATGGTGTATGTCCTATAAGCCTCTTGCATGTAGTCATGTAAGCCCATAACACTGTTGATACCTTCAAATCCCAATCATCCCTATTCACATTGCAAATCTTTGTCAACACATTCTTTAGAATCTTGTTAAAATCTTCTATTGTACCATCTTCATTGGGATGGTAAGGTGTGCTCCTCCGATGATATATCTCAAATTCTTATGTCATAGCTCTGATTGTACTGTTAATGAAATGGTTTCCCTGATCACTCAACAAAATTCTAGGACATCCAAATCTGGTCACTACATTCTCAAAGAGAAACTACGTTGCATTCCTTTATTGGGGTTGCTTCTACCCATCTAGTTAAGTATTTTGTCGTAGTGATGATGTATCTGGCTCCTGATCTCCTT
>JASDQU010279579.1:3207-14038 GCA_032191745.1 Picea mariana
CTTATTTGCCTCCTTAGGGTGAAACCATAGCCCTACAATTTCCCTTGAACATCTCCAAGAACCCTAGTGCTCCAACACAAACAGTAATAAAATAAGATAAGATAACACAACGAAGAGTACAAAGAGAGAGACTACTACGCTCCACTCCTCACATCTCTAATACAAGTAAGTGATAAATGAATCCACAACATCAAGTGATGAGAATACTATCTCTTCCCTCTATTTATATGAAATGCTAGGGAGGTGAACAATACAAAGTGGACCTAGTCCACTACAAACAACCTATCTATAAGAAGATAGGCCCACATGTGAAGCACTGCCTCTACAAGTGACACATGTCAAGCTTTGTTTCGACCTAATCCACACATCGGATCACGTGGAAGAAATCGTCAATCCATTGGGTGTGGCATTGGGGGCAAGTCATGAGTCGAGTAACTGTCACCTGCCACTTGACTCCTCCATCTAGGCTAACTCCTAGTGAAGCCAAGGGGGGTAGTCCCTAATAAAAGAATCTAAGGCATGATTAAGCTAAATGTAAGAAGTTATAGGAGTTAAAATGAAGCAAAAGCAAATACAACTTAATCTAGCGGTATATAATGACAAATAAAAGGATTGCTTATGCGAAATGATATAAAGTAAATTAAATACTTCAAGGCAAATGATAATAAGTAATTGAAAGTAAATGTTGAGAAGCGAAATGGAAATATTATAGACCAATGCCAATAATGAATTGTTGTTGCAAGGTGTTGTGAAATATTCTGGGTAAGATAACTGATTGAATTAGTGGGTTAATTCAATGAGATGGACCGATATTGCATGTCCATTCACAAGTGCATCCTCGAGATTGAAAGTGTGAAAGTGAAATCTAAACTAATGTTTGTTTCCTTTCACCACTATCCCTCAAAGGGGTACAAGCAGTATTGCAAGGAGTTCCAATGGGGAGAGAACTAATCTCAATGAATATCCCCCTGAATTCACAAGTAAATCCTCTGGTATGATCATGTATTGAGCAATAGTAATAGAAGGTTTTCCCTATTAAAACTACTCTGCACAAATTAACTCCCTCTCTGATCGTGCCAAGATCTAGCAAGTTGGTGAGGCCGAGAGCATAACAGGGCATTAACAGGGAAGGATTATTGCTTTGCAAAATAAAACAACAGGAAATGAAACTAAGCTTGAATAAAAAGAGAAACTAATCTAACTGTTTTGAGGTGCTTGGGTTTATATTAGGTTTATTTTAACTTGCTGAAATGAAAATGAGCACATGCAAAAGACAAAACGCAAAAAGGAGACAATCCCCCTGGGGTGGAGGATGAGAGGCCTAGTGGGTGATCCCACCACTTATTTCGAGTTACAATCTTTTGGAAGAAGGTTTGATGGCCCTTTATAAGTCCAAGGCCAACAAACTTACAAAAGTTTATGGAAAAATGATATTGATGTTGATGATTGCAGCTACGTGAGACATTCTCCATAACACAAACCTGAGGGAGAGCCCCTTAGAGGGGTGTGTGGTTCCTATATGAGACAGAGATGGAACGTAGAGATGGCCTCCTCCTTACAGAGAGTTGAGAAGAACTCCAGATGATTGTCCTGTGTAACGTAGTGAGAAAGGAGATCTGTAGAGTTTCACGTGCATGTGGCTGAGCACAAGGTGAACGTGTGAAATCCCAAAGTGTTGGGTGCATCGTCATAAGACAGAGATGAAGATGATGTATTAGCCTCCTCTTAGCAGAGAGTTGATGATGAAACTCCAGATGACTCTCTTGTGTAATGCAGTGGGAAAGAAGATTTGTTGAGTGGACGTGCCTGTGGACGAGCACAGGTGAACGTGATCCTAGTGGTTGAACACTAGTGAGAAGTGGTTCTTCTGTGTAATGCAGTGAGCCAGAGATATGAACATCCCTATGGATGTGACCCTAGTGGTTGAGCACTAGTGGGTGTATGAGATCCCTTGCTATATTGTTCAAGAGTCAGACATGCCTGTAACCCTAATTGTAATGTAAAGGGTACAGGTCAACCCCACCTTAATGTAATTGATAATTAATGTAAAAGATAATTAATATAAAAGATAATTAATATGGTAATTATTAATTATATTTTGAGTTATTGAGCTTGGCCCTATTGTGCCAAAAGACGCATCATTTGATGTGACAAGTCTTATATAAATAAAGGTGAATCCCCATTGAGGAAACACACTTATCATTGTGTCATCTCATGATTTCAGAAGTTGTGCTCTGAAATTATGAGAATTACAACACCCTCTTGTGTGCTAGGTTTGGTGATGGTGTGGGAGGTCTTTCTCTTGAAGAATATAGCAAAGGATTGGTTGGGTTTTCTTCCCTTGTTGAGAAGGGTTTCCTAGGATACTTCTTGTGTTCTTGTGCATGGTTATTCTTCTTGTGATCTTTGGTTTGCTACAGTGGTTATGGTTCAAGTAATAGTTAAACAAAAAACTTAAAGAGGATACAAGAGCCATAGCTCATTGAAAATCTAACAATTGGAAGAAGGTTAGGAGACTTGGGTGGTCTCGGATGCTCCGAAACCTCGAAAATCGAGCAAAGTTTTCCCTTGGTTGTTAGTTAAACCTGCAAAAACAGCAAGCTATTTGA
Source organism: Picea mariana (assembly GCA_032191745.1). Classification (NCBI taxonomy): domain Eukaryota; kingdom Viridiplantae; phylum Streptophyta; class Pinopsida; order Pinales; family Pinaceae; genus Picea; species Picea mariana. The sequence continues at coordinate 5,817 of JASDQU010279579.1, forward strand.
GGGAAAATGTGCCCAAGAGTACTTTGGGACAACCTGCAAAGAATGTTAAGACTTTGCACAAAAAATCACCAAGTGAAAGCTTATGAAAAGTTAGTAAAAGGTGACCAAGAAAGCAAGCAAAAGATAGCTTTCTTAGTGGCTTTTGTTTGTTGTTTGGGACAGAAAATAATAAGGCACTAAGATTGCCAAATATATAATTTAAAAGCTCTAAAAATTGATCTATCTTCTAGCAATTAAAATCTAGCTATAAAGCTTGCTAAAAGATAAAACTTCTCATGCAATATCTACTTAAAATGATAGAGATTTTAGATGTAAAGCATCGATCTATCCATGCGTCTTTGCATAAGTAAAGATCTAAATAAGATTTAGAAACGAAACTTGGATCTTCTTGCATGCAAGTAAAAGTAACCAGAAAATATTTGATTTTTTTAGAAGAGAGAGAGAGAGAGAAGCTTGGTAATGTAGAATCTCTAGGATATGGAGTCTTCCAGTGAAAATTTGAGGGACTTTGTTCTCACTAGGCTTGAAGCTTGTGGAAGATTGAACTCAAATCAGCGAATTCTCCCGGTATGAGGACCAGTAAAACTTAATAAACTTGCAAACAATCTGTTAAAAATTGGTGCTCCCTACACATGAAATCTAGATAGCATGTCAATTAACCAAAATTAGCATGCAAATCTTTAATCGCATATGTAAAAAGACAAAAAGATCTAAGAAACAAACTAGCGTAGATCTTTTCCTACTGGGTGACAACACCCCTTCAAAGGCCAACTTACGAAATTATAATGCAAATAACTAAGCTACGGTTACCTCATAAATTTAAACATGAACATCAAGCATCCACACAAGTAATGAAATCCACCATATTGACCTCCAAAGCCTTTTTTATTCCAATAGAAAGATATTACAGCTGTATCACAACAACAAGCAAGCCCAAACTGTAATATCCCCAAAATAATGCGCTGGGATATTTTGTCCTCTGTGCAATAATTGTTCTTAATGCTCTAATCTGGTTGACAAATTTTCACAAACAGTTTGCATGTATTCTACTAATAGACATTTTGTCAAACATATTGCATGTAATACAAATACACTAGAAATAGAAGAGACAATATGTGGTCTTTTATTATGAATGAAGATTTGAATATAACAATCCAATGGTTGTTATGGCAGTTGCAATACCTTAATTGAAAACACACAATACAAGCCAAAAACCTGGAATCATGCCATGGCCTCCTCAACAGATGAGATCAAACCCTCCAAATGCCACAACCTCTCCAAGCAAATCACTACAACCCAAAACTGAAATCAAAACACAAGATGAAGCTCCAATGAAGATCGAGGATGGATCCTCCTCCTTGTCTAGCTAGGGTGGATATTGCACCAGAAACTAAACTACAATGGAAGGGCTTTGTCAAAACCCTAACGAAAACTTTGGCTCCAAGAGCATTCCAAAGAGATCAATCCAAAACATAATGCCAAAGTGAGGCTCTACCCCTCCTTTTATCCTTTCTCCATGCCTTCTAGAACTTTCCCATTTTTTGACCAAATCAAAGGTAACCCTTATCCCATTTTTTACTAAATCAAATATGACTTGTATTCCCCTTTTTCTTTCACTTTAGGATTAAAAGTCACTTTCAATAATAGATAAGCAACTTATTAATCTAATGTCACTTTAAATACATAACATCTCCAAACTAAGTGACATTAAATAACCCCTTTTGACTCCCTTTTTCTTCACCGACAAACCATGGAAGTCATTTCCACTACCGAACAAGGGAATCCAAAAATGGGGACATGAAAAATCCTCCCTTCCCAAATAGCTTGTCCTCAAGCAATGCTATCACGATCTGACGCTCCATCAACTGATCGAGACTGAAACTAAAAATGATACCAGGGTGCCAAACCACCCTGTAAGATGTGAAGCATCCTCCGCTCAAGGCGTGGTTCGATAAGGAACTGAAGTAAGAGGCCTCCCTAAAACTGCCAACAAGTAAGGCCTCCTGAAAATTGCCAACAAGTAAGGCCACTCGGTGCTGCAACAACTCGATCAACCCATCAAGGAACTGCTCTGCTGGGGAATCAATCTCATGAAAGCGAAAACTGGCTCTTGCCTCCATGTCAAATGTTGCACTGTCTCCTATTGAAATCCCAGGGTCCCAAGCTATCCTCAAAAAGGACTCATCACACTGTCGCTATGCCACTCTGATCATAAATATCTAATCCTACTTCCTAAACTGCATCCTCCCCCCCTGCATCCACAAGTTGTCATGCCTCAAAGGATCCCATCCACTATTGAGGATCGTACCCAGCCAAGGTATCTCAGTGAAGTCGTATGAACCAACTCTAAAATCAGACATCATAGAGAAGTCTATGTGGTCATCAACTGATAGGGCATCCACTAGTGTCAAAGGGAAAATCCCTAATACTTCAGCACCCCTAGTCTACTGCAATCATCCAAGCANCTCCATGTCAAATGTTGCACTGTCTCCTATTGAAATCCCAGGGTCCCAAGCTATCCTCAAAAAGGACTCATCACACTGTCGCTACGCCACTCTGATCATAAATATCTAATCCTACTTCCTAAACTGCATCCTCCCCCCCTGCATCCACAAGTTGTCATGCCTCAAAGGATCCCATCCACTATCGAGGATCGTACCCAGCCAAGGTATCTCAGTGAAGTCGTATAAACCAACTCTAAAATCAGACATCATAGAGAAGTCTATGTGGTCATCAACTGATAGGGCATCCACTAGTGTCAAAGGGAAAATCCCTAATACTTCAGCACCCCTAGTCTACTGCAATCATCCAAGCACCGTCTAGACAATCTCCAACATATCGTCTGCAAAGTCCCTCCATGCGAACACAAGAACCCCATAGATGGTAAACTTGTCAGGATCCCAAACTAGCATGTATGTCGTGAAGCACCCTCTACTCATAGCATTAATCTGTAAAGAGCCAACAGAAGAATCCACCCGACTGCCCTTGATAAACCAGGAAATCAAAAGCTGCATAAACTCGTTCAACTCCTCGGAAGACCACTCCTCCCAGCAACCACCCCTAAGCCTCCCAAAACTAAACTCTGCAAAGTCAAAACCGACACTCACATCTCTAATAGTAGCTGAACTATCAAGCAATGTAATCCCAGGGTCCCAAACTAATCCTAGAAAGGTACCACCATGTTGATGTTGCACCACTCTAATCGTCACGGTCACACCAATGTGCCCAGTGTGCATCCTCCTCTCCTAGAACACCAAGATGATCTCCCTGAAGGGACTAAAACCACCATCTTGAATCCTCCCCTGCGAAGGTGTCTCAGTGAAGTCTAAGTCTGCAAATCCACGATCGGCCTCGAGCTTGTCCTACCAGATAAAGTAACTCTCGAATTCCCCTCTACCAACATCCCAAAAATAAAGCAGACCTCTCACTGTCATGGCTATGTCGATCATCATCCTCTGAATCAATCTATCAATCAGATTAATTCTCGGATCCCACCACCAAATTGGAAGTCCACCACTCCCAACACCTGCTAGTTGTTGTTGTGCCATACTGGTAACCATCGGACTCAAAGTGAGCCAAGTCCTTGGTATGCCATCATCTGGTGGAAACCAAGCACTAGGAATCCGCTATTTGCCTGCTAATTTGTTCTGCTCCTGCTGAACTACACCAGGTAATCTGCTATATCAATCACCGTCAATGTCCTCAAGTAATTTGTGGAGTCTGAATACGTCCCTGGAAAGTAATCATGTTATCGGTGGTGCCTCATACTCATAAAAGTACCCAAAATTCCCTACCAAAGGTGAATCACACATAGCCCTCATAAACTCCTCCCTAAGTGTGGACTCGAGGACTACATGTGTGCGACCTCTGCGGTGGATAATGCCATCCACCACTCTGTTAGCTGAAATCTCTGTTAACTAATCCAATACAATCTGGATCTCCTCCTATGCTCCGACCACATAGCCCAAATGAAAGAACTCTGACATGGCTATAATCCTACCTACCTCACCCAACTAACTCAGGTGAACCCTCCATGCCTTGCTAACTATACTGTTGACATCGGAAGATAGCACTAGATACCACTGCCACTGCTTGCAAGACTAGAAAGTTTCAAGTGTGTTGGCCAACCCCAATGGTATGACCAAGAACCCAAGGCAGCGTTTGAGAGAAATCTTGTTGGTATCCTACTCTCTATCCCCGCTCTGGCGATATCCCAATCGAAGATCTATCTCTGAGGAATATTCCTCTTTGTGAAGCTCGTCCATCCACTCATCGATCCTGGGTGAACCAAACTCGATGATATGTATGAAGTCTCTGTCTAGAGGTCTCCCCGAGGAAAACATCCTAAAATCCCACTGTACAGCACCGTACATTGTTGTATATTGTTGTATACCACTGCACACCATTGTATCATCATGTAGCACCCTGTATCCCATATGTGCCACTGTATCAACTGAACCTGGATCCCAGAGTAATGTATCTACAACTATCCTATACTCAATCCCCCAATCAACCGGTGCATATACTTCCTTGTTAGTTGGTCCACAAGGAATTTTCTCAACTACCATCTCTGTAGCCAAGCCTTGAGCCAAAAGAAACGGCTCATGATCCCTGCAATCAAAAATTGGCGCATGGTCAAAACACTATGTGTCAAAACTCTCCTCATACACCTGCAACTTTGAATGCTCCTTGTGTGGAATCGTCACAAGAGGCGCCTCCCTCGAATCATGAGTGCCACTCATGCCCTCATGTATCACTGCTGCCAAAGATATGGAGTCTTTGTTGTTTCCAACGAAGAAGAGCATGCTACACTAAGTTGATAATAAAGCTCCTCAATCTCCCTTTCCTTGTCCTCAGCGAACTTGACATCAAGGTCCATATCCATGAAGAACTGCAAGTACTTGGATTTAAATTGTTCTAATGCTTCTTTGATGATGCGTAATTGGATACTAGTGACTCGGTCCAAAATTCCCCTTTGACTCTCCTCCATCTGGGTTTTCCACATAAGGTCTTCAATGAATTTATGAGCACCATTTGTCCTCGTCAACACCTGCACAACTTGCTCCTCTATGACTAATAATCGGTCCTCCAGTTCACGCAATGTTATGCCACCAACATGGCACGGGTTGTCACACAAGAGATCAACTGACTCACTAGATGATGACGTGTAATGTGAACTATCTTCCTCATACATGTTTTTTGATCTACTCTCATCCCCTTCGTTGTCATCTTCCCAATCTTTGTCATATTCTAGTACAATCATGCATGTATCATTGTACATGTCATAAACAGGATGAAGTGTTGCATTCCTTCTTGAACCATCCTCATCCTTAGCATCATACACAGAGAGAGATGTTTAATCCTCAACATCGGTTGATTGGAATATCTACTCATGGTCATCACAAGTAGGACAAGATGTTGCATCCTCATTTTCTCCATCTAACACACTAGTGTCATCGATCTCATCAGTTAGTTCATAGGTTGTTGTTTGGTCTTTCCTCCATGCATAAATCCTCAACACAGCTAGATGCATGCAAGTCCCCCTGTGATTCTACCAAACACCCATCATCAGTTGAGTTTTTGGCTTCATCAATTTTTTTAGATTTGGGCTTGTTGTCGTCCTTATACACACTTGCAAACGTGAGCTTGAGTTCGGCTCACTTAGTGTGTCCTTGGAGGCACAATGCCTAGGTTCACAGCCCACGCTATCACTTTGACCGGAACCTCTTCCGTCTAGGCTCACTCCTAGGGAAGACAAAGGGGGTAGACCTTAGTTACTATGTGAATTAAGTTAGATTCTAGGAGTTAATTTTAATTTCTTAAGGTTAGAGGGGATTTTAATCCTAAGATGCTAAGGCAACCATGCAATATGCAAGGGTTAGCATGACAAGCAAGTCCTTTCCCTAGGTCAACTAAGACTAGTGCCTAGAAATTGGGCAAGGGATCAACTATGTTAAAGGATGTTTCTTTACAAAAGATTTACAAGTTACAAATTTACAATAAAGAATAACTCAATGAAAGAATTTCATGTAAAAGATTTACAAGTTAAACAATGATAGATTACAATTTATACAAAGCAAAACTAACCAAGTATTTGTTCAATGTGTGCAAGATATAGAAGATTCAAGCATCAATCACATCATCATTTACACTAGATCATCAACATATTACTTCATCAACAAGATTGTCAAGATTAAGCACAACTACTATGAAGAAATGAAGACAATCTACACTCTTTACTATCAAACCCCCCAAATATTATTAGATGTGGCCAAGGGATTAATAGTTAGGCTTTTCTTAAAGATTTTAAGTTAATTGGCTTTCACCAAAGCCTCCTCCTCCTATTGCCAAATGACTGTCGGATGCTCAAGATAGTAAGGCAACGAGGCCCACCCTAGCTTAAACGGTCAGCCCTAACAGTAAGAGTACTTCCCGGCGAGGACACCCACCTGGGGCGCCACGGGACAATCCCCTGCCACTACCCTCCGTTGTTTTTCTCAAACCCGTTTTAGATGGTGGAGATGGTGGTCTAAGGTACCCTAAAATAGTCTATTAAGTATATATGATAGTTAGGTAGACTTTTAGGTGATTACAAGAGTGTTTTGAGAGTTTTAAAGTACTTAAAAAGTGCAAAATAATGAGATGGCCGAAACTGAAAGCGCTCAGAAATGTGTTGTTAAAGCTTAAACCATAAAGTACATCAACACATAAGAAAGAAATGAGATACAAGGCTTAAAGAGATAGATACATTCAGATCACATGCACATCACATTGGTTGATTAGATACCATAGATTCAATGGCAAAAATAGCTTGCCTTATGAGATGAGAAGAAAGAAAACTTAATGTGTTTGCCAAGTTAAACCATTCAAGAAAATTCAAGCCCAAGACGTGGCTATTAAGAGATATCAAACCATAAACATAATAACCACTTATTGATTAAGCATCACAAGAGATATTAGACATGAGATTAAGATATATGTGCTTAAGAGAAAATTAAAAGCTTGAATGAAAGATAAACAAACTAGATCAAGATAGATATTAAGTGTGTTGCCCAATGGGCTTAAGAGATGAGATCTGATCTAAAACATAAATATTAAGACCATTAAACAACTTAGATCAATCACATAGCATGAGAAAATAAGATTAACACTTACCCTTACCTCTTTGGGGGTTTCTCACCCAACTAGGTAGGTTCTTAATTAGTTATCTTGTCTTAGTTATTAGAGTGTTCTTTCTTGGATATTATTATGAAAATAACTTAGCAAGAGATATGAGAAAGCAAGAGAGTGAACAACAAACTAAAAAGTGAGTTAGATCTACAAGAAATCAAACACTACCCACGTGGGGTTGAGAAGGTGCCCACACCTTCTAAACCTCACGGCCAAGCTAGGAGAAAAACTCAACAAAACTGAAATGTAAGCTAGATCTACCCACGTCCTAGTCTACCCACAAGCTTGAAGAAGAGGGGAGGCCGTACCACTTCCCCTCTTACACCTCAAGCCCAACTAAACAAGCAAACAAGAAGAAAAAATGCACTACTTGAGCTAGAAAGAAGACTAGAGAGTAAGAAATAGCTACCAAGTCCCCCAAGGGGTTATTGAGTGTTGTATGTGTCTTTTTGGGGCAGCCAAGAGCCTCCTATCAGATCTGATGTACCTGTTACAACAGCAAGATATTCTTGCTAGGATGGCTACATACAACCAAGCAAAGTCAAGAAAAACCTTGCCCTTTTGGGACAAGGACCTTCCACAAGATAAGATAAAATTTTGAGATATTATTGACCTATTTAAACCATTGATGCTAGCTGAAAAATGAGATGGATGTATAGTATATATAGAGTGAGGCAATAATCAAGATGGCTGAAGTATGTATGGATTCAAGAGACCCTTCCCTTCTAGAAGGTCTTCCCTAATGAAACCTTGGAAGCTAACCTGCAATCCTCTTTATAGATCAAGCATATACTAGATAGAATGTTAGAGCAAATAACATAAACGACACTTCAATTTAGGTTATGCAATAAGATTCATAAGATAAAAGGGCATACGGACCATCTACCCTACTCAAATAACACTTTATTCAAGATCTAATATTGCAAGATTCAACAAAGAAATTACACAAGGTTACCTCCATATGCATAAGAGAAGCAAGCATACGCATTACCCACTTGTTGTCCTCCAAAGCTTCTTGAACTTTATTACCAAAAGAAGTAGATCTTGGAGAG
>JASDQU010279580.1:0-14795 GCA_032191745.1 Picea mariana
GAAATATTTTATTATATAAGGAAACCATTGAGTGTATTTTCACTTATATCTATTGTGCATTGAGGCTATATTATTTGATTGGAAAGTAAAGTTGAAAAATCATAAATTGTACTTGACACTGATTCACCCCCCCCCCTTAGTATCAACAATTGATATTAGAGAAGGATACCTTCAACACAATTTAATCACTAGAAGGAATATCGTGAACAAAAAGGGAAGGCCAAGGCCACATTCCAAATGGGATTCCACCATTTGATGGAAACAACTATGCATATTGGAGAAATAGAAAAAAAACTTACTTGATATCTTTAGGAGTGGATATTTGTCTCTTAGTTTTCAATGCCTATAAAGTTCCAAAAATCACTCCCGCCGATCCAAATGAAAACAAATAAATGAGTTGCAATGCAAATTCCAGGCATGTGATCCTAGGAATATTTAAACCAACTATTTCTAGCAAGTTGATGAGTTGCAGCACAACCAAATAGGTATGCGAAAAACTTAAAAATATTTATGAAGGTGACTCTAAAGTCAAGCAGTTCAATATTCAATGACATAGAACACAGTTTAAAAATATAAAAATGGATGAGAAGGAACATATCACAACCTATCTACTCAGAGTTGATGAATTTTCCAATACCATCAGAGCATTAGGAGAAGAACTCAATGAATCCTTCATTATACAGAAAGTGTTGAGATCACTTCCCACAAGATATGATGCTAAGATCTCATGCATTGAAGAAAATAGGGACTTGACCAAATTGACAATGGATGAATTACATAAATCCCTCATAGAATATGAAATGCGAACAAGTAAAAAAAATGAACAATCAAATATAGAAGTGGCCTTTAAAGCTATGAAGAAAACAAGGGACAATAAACAAAAGTGGAAGAAACATCGGGCTATCATTCAGATGAAGAAGAATAACATTTTGTAAGAAATATCAAGAGGGGAGCCGACAAATACAAAGGTAATTTACCTTTTAAAATCTTCAATTGTGGTAGAATAGGACACTATTCTAAGAAATGTCACTTTGAAGAAAATAAAATATCCCACAAGAAAAAGATCCTCTACTCCAATCAAGATGACAATTCTTCAAATGAAAGTGATGGAGAATATGTAAGAGAAGTTATCTTCATAACTCAAGAAACTCAGAATGATGATAAAAAAAAATATGAAAAAGAAGAAATCAATTTTGAAGAAGAGTATGATGAAGGAACGAACTTTGACTCTTTCTGGGGAGGAAAAATCATATAAAGTGAACAAGAATATGATGAGAATCTTGAGAAACTGAAGTATGTTGAACAAGAAAATAGGAAGCTCAGAAACAAAAATAGAGATTTGAAAAATGAATTGTCAAATTGTGAAGAAGAAAATTATGAGCTTGAAAAGACAATTAGCATCTTGGAGGATAAGTTAGACTATTATGAGAAATTAAAATAAGAATTGGATCAAACAAGAAAAGAGTTGATGTTGACAACAGAAAAATTAATAAGTTTGAAAAAATTACTGAAAATATTGATGAATTTATTAGCAATCAGAGATCACTGGATGATAAGATAGGACTTGTATATAATAATAGTTTTAAGAAACAGACACATATAAATAAAGCATGAAAGATGAAGTAAATTCTAGAAGCTATGAAAATTTCTTAAGAAGTGGAATTGATAATCAAGAATAAATTGAAGAATAACAAGAACATGATAGAACATTATAATTCATAAGGGGTGAGACATCAAGAAGGTCATTTCCTACCATGTATGAGAAAAATCAAGAGGGAGTTGAAGAACAACATGAACATAACACCTTCAGCTAGAACATAAGACCAAAATTCAAAATGCATGAAGAACCAAGAAGGTTCATTGCTATCAGGTATGGGAATATTTTTCTTGGTCATTGTTATACTTACAGAAACATTGGACACAAATAAATTCACTACAAACTCAATGCAAGAAACAAATCCGTGAGAAACAAAAATGATTATGGATATACAAGGAACAATCAAGTAAATTATAGACCTGGAAATGATTATGGATATGTCAACATAAATTATAATCCATTTGATCCACTGATGGATCAAAATATTATATGCTACAAATGCAATAATCGTGTTCACAAAGCATGAGATTTCACAGATATGGAAGAAGATAGTCCTATCATAAAACCAACTACTAATGGAGAAGGAAAGAGAATACTAAGTAGGAATATTGTCGAATAACATTGATCATTGAAGATAAATGAGAAGAAGATGAATGGTAAATAGACAATGGGTTCTCAACACACATGACTAGGAACAAAACAAATTCATAAAATTAAATAAAAAGGGTGGCATTGTTGCATTTGGAGATGACTCCTTTGTAAAAATATTGGAAAAGGTGTAGTAAATATTGGAAGTGAAAATGTGAAAGCATAAAATGTCCTATTGGTTGAAGATCTAAAGCACAATTTACTTAGTGTTAGTAAAATACGTGATCAAGGATACACTCTTATGTTTGATTCTTGAAAATGTGAAATTAGAGAATACGACTTAGGAATATTGGTTGCAATGATAAAAATAATACCAAATAACATGTGCGTCCTATACAAAGAAAATATAAATAAAATTAAAGTCACGCAAAAGAGATCCAAGGACCATCACAAATAAAGAAAGGATAAGAAGGCATAAAAGAAAGAATAAGTACTATTGAGTGCCATATGTTCAGGGGGAGCATCCCCAAAGAAAAGAGTCACCCTTTTCCATTGATGTGAAATAGGGAGAGAAAAATAAGGATCATGAATGGGGAGAGTAGGATGATAGGGGGAGCATAAGTGTTTACATCGATGAAAAAGGGGTAGATTATTTCAAAATTGGTTGTCATTCATGTCAACCCTAGAAAAAGTCCAGAAACCCCACATATTGGTTGAAGAAAAATATTATGAAGGACATTGCAAATGCATGTATAATCTCCATGGATTGATATCCCTCGTCAAGCCATTTCGAATGATAGGTGGCACACCATGTTGATCCTCACGGATGAGGAGATATTACTTATTGAGGATGACAATGTGAATTGAAAAGAAGAAATTACAAGTCAAACCTAAAGTCAATTAAAGAAAAGTGTTGCAAAAAAAGAAGTGATAGATTGACTCTAAAGTCAGAAAGGGAAGTGAATGGAAGGGTATAAATACACCTGGAATACCTTCTCATTTGAATCATCCAAGATAATTATCTCTAAGCAATCATTAAGTAGCTAAGGAGTAGGAAAAATCAAAGCTACAAGTGTGAGGAATATTGGAGTTATGGGTGCGGGAATGTTTTTTTGAAAGTCTCTAATTTAGCAATCCCTCGTTGGTTGAAAAAGGAGGGTCCCACGAGTCCCTCACCAGTATAACTATCCTTGTCACATGAGGACTTACCAATTTTCCAATATCTTCCATGTGATTGTTTTAGTGATTGAAATTTGCATTCATTTGGATCATACTTGCAGCAACATCATCTCTTGAAATATTGATCAGGTTTATGTGATTGTTGGATTTCTAGTTTTATGGTGACTATGAAAAATTGATTATTTTATATATCTATACTTAAGGGTGGAAGGAAGGGGTAATGAAAGGGGGTTGTATCCTCCTTCTGTTTGGTGTTAAAGAATATAGGAATTTGGAGCTTCCTTCAGGTTGGAGCCTACAAATTAGGGGGTTGGAGCTGGAGAACTTGGAAGTTATAACTTCCTTTGAATTAAATATTTTATTATATAAGAAAAAAATTCAGTGGATTTCCACTTATATCTATTGTGCATTGTGTATCTCTTCTTCTTCTCTTCATTGTATATATTATTTGATTGGAAATTAAAGTTGTAAGAAGTGATCAATTGTACTTGACATTGATTCACCCCCCTCCCAGTATCAACATTCCTGACATAAAGTGATTCGATTGCTCATATTCTCCTCAATATTAACTACTCCATCGATCCATGGATTAACACCCAATTGGTCCATGATATATATTTGAAGAGCATGCAGGGTCATTTTCCGATGATTGATTTTGTGAAACTCTCTTGTAAACTATTTTTCTTTTGCATGAATAAATTTCCTCAATTGGCCACGATGGATAAGCCCGTGGATGTTTCCCCACTGGGCTTTTACCACAATAAACATTAGCGTGTTGATCTATGATATGGTTGCGTGAGTGGTTACTGAAGGAATTTGTCATCTCTTAGAATACCCTATGCTGAAAAACATGGTATTAGAGCACTTGAAGACTCGATCTCGTTATAGATCGAGATCTTGAACTTGTGTTACTACATCTCTGGTTTCTTCTATTTTCATACATTTTTGGGCCAAGAGGAATATTCCATTGCTTTCAAAGTGATCATGGAAGTTAGAAACACTTTTTGTTTCACTCGAAAAGGTTTATGTTTTCCCAATATACAACTATTTCCATAAGATCCAGAGGTATAAATCCTGAATACGTCTTTTTTAATTTTGTTTCATAGAGATAATATTTTAGTTTTCTATTTTTATTTATGGATTGCTAATCTTTCCGGTCTATGTATGATATTTTTCTTGTGATCTATGTATGATATTTTTCTTGTGATCTATGTATGATATTTTTCTTGTGATAATCTTTCGAAAGTTTTTTCCTATAAGTGTATTCTCTTTTTCATGCGCTCTATGCAAACTCGACAAATAAAAAAGGGAGAGAAAACTTGCATTTTTTAGGTAACCTCACCAATATCTAACCCTTGTTGTCAAGAAGCAAATTTTTATGTGTGTGAATGCATGAGAAAAAGTTGTTTTTAGCACACACTTCAAGGTCGTATTCAACAACATGTTGGAGTTACTTCACACACACCTAGTATTTATTTTTCATAAGGTTATTCCTTCTTTATTAGTCATAATTAGTCATTATCCAGTCTCTTATATTTTAGGGTAGAATATTCCACCTGGAAAATATTCTCTTTCAGTTAACACTTCAGCTTGACTAGTTGAGTTGAGTTTAGATGTTGCATTGGTTTTGTCACCATGCAACATTGGGATCATCACCAACTCACTACTCTTTGTTCAGTCAATTAATTGAAGACTAGTTGACTAGTTAACTCAGCTAGGTGGCAGTTCACTCCCATAACTGCTTGAGGGACTAGACTAGGTGGCAGTTTACTCTTGTAACTGTTGGTGTGTGTCCAGATCAATCTAGACCACCACTATGGCTCATTAGTTACTCATGTATCCTATATCTATTGTAAATTATTCACTCTTTGAGTGTGGAATATGGTTAATGAGAATTCTTCCATTCTTTCTATCTTGCTTCTTCTTTCTCAATTTCTCTCTGCAAATGTGTGTAGTATTTTCTAGCTAGATCTATTATGTGCAGGTTCAACACATTTACATGGTATCAGAGCCGGAAGACTGCTAAGAAAAAGATACACCAAATTATTTTTGCAGGTACTGAAGATTGAAGACAACAAAAAGATGGATTATTTGCCAGAAATACTTCGCACGCCTCATAACTATTTGGAATAGAAGCCAAAAAAATTTCTTCATCTTAGATGTAGAGGCTTGTCCCAAATGGCAATGGAAGTAGAGCATGATTTTTTTGATGAGAGAAATGACTTTCTCAATAGACAAGATATGGCCATAGGAAGTATCGGCATGTCTGTTTCTCCTAAAATTTTCCATCAAGTATATGAAGAATCACAATGATTAACTCCAAATGAATTATGGAATAGGTTGGAGGTTCTATTTGGGAATAACAAATATTGATGCAGCCCTCCCAACCCGCAGGCCGGAAGTCCACGTACACATGATCGTTCTTCTCCCTTGGCCCAAAGAGCTCTCAATTGGCTCGTCTATTCCCTTTTCGGGAAATATGCACCCACAACAAAACCTTATGGAATTCCCTCTTCACGCATCGGAAGATCGGACTTCGCGATATCGCGAGTCTAGACTCTCGACTCTTCCTCCTCAACTCCGCGATACCCAAAATGTCGATATGGGTATATCTCCCTTGTGTCAGCGCCCTCCGCGCGTGACCACCAGCTAGGCTTCCCACTAGTGATTTTCACCTTTCGCCACTTTGCAAGTTGAAAGGTTCGACTTCCATCCCCTTATCTTATGAAACCCTGAGACACGAAAATTCAACGGGGTGTTGAATCCTTTCAATGAACAACTCGTGTCCGCCTATCTATTCCACTGGCCCACCTTACGATTCGGCCACGTGTCCTTTACGCTCCACTTCGTATTTTTCCACCTCGCTCCCCAAAGTGCTGCCTCCTTTGTATCACGACACCCGAAGTGCCAAGATCTCAAACCTTATATCACTATAACGGAACTTCTCACCTTTCGCAACTTCGCGAACTTTGATACAAAACCTTCGACCCTTCAACTCATGAAACCCCGAAATGTTGAAATGAACTCTCAACGGGTGATCCAACGATTCCCCTAGGGTTAAGATCCATGGCTTGGGTTGCTTCTCCTGCTTGTGCTTGCAGAACACCTGTAACCTTTGTGCTCCTCCATGAGATCTAATGGCTTGGGGGATTTCGCGAATTCTCCATGGAGAATTTCGCCCATCCGTCTCCCTCTTGAGAACTTATGCGAAATTTAAATAAAGTATTTATCTGCGTGGAACTTTTCTTCCTGCAGCATGAAGTCACTACACTTCTTTTCAAGGCTTCAAGGCACCAATGTTCTGTGCTTCTCTTCGACAACTGTAAAGACTCTATACTTCTTGAGCTTCCTCACGAATCCGAGTCTTTCAGAAAACTCCTGCACGCACTCCTTGCGACAAACTCTTCAATTAATTCAAAGAATTGAAGTCCTTTGACTCTACGCACTCCCTGCAGCAGCAATCTCTCTCAATAACCCTTCAGGTTTCAAACCCTAAACTCAAACTTGGCCTGTGTAGACCTTGCACGACTCCTATGCCTATCTTCCCTTCTATTCGGAAATGAGAACAAAATCCAATCTATCTGAACCTTTAGAGACACAAATCTAAAACCTTGTCAACACACTCCTTGCGGACAATTTCCACTGCACTCCTTGCAGGAACTCTCGCTCAGATAGAAAAACAATTGAAACTCATTTCCTTTACTCTCTCTCTCTCTCAGACTTCAATCATTTAACATGAAATCATTCATACACAACATAAAAATAATATGTATAACAGAAAGAGTAAAATGACCATGAACATACCATTCAACATACGTATACAGAAAACAAACACAATGCCATGAATTTGAATCAAAGCTTTTCTATTAATTCAAATATATGTACATGGGTGTCTTCAAACTACAGTTCTCTGCTCTCAGCTCTGTATTCTCTTCTCTTGGAAATTTTCTTCACTACTATACAATAATACAATGAGGGTGTCTATATCCCGTTTCCCTCTTTCACTCTAAGTTGTCTAATCTACGCATTAAACTCTTATTTACTTGCATTAACTAATATAAATTCCTTCTACCTACTAAGGACGAGAGCAGATCGCTCAAGGTCCATTTACAATTTACAAGTGTGCCTCCACTTAATGACTTCATTAATATTTCAAAACAAATTCAAAAAAAAATGCGCTGGGTGCTTTTCCAGCTATCTTCTATCTCCACATTGGCTCGCTTGAGATGCTCCTGCATCATACTCCCTCGCTTGAAAATTTTCATGGGCTCCTGTCCATGAGCTCGCATATAGTCTGTCCATGCTTCTATATTTCGGCTTCGTTCTCCCAGCTAGCATATTCAACTGGATGGCCCTTCCACTTGACCAAGTATTCAAAGTATTTCTTTCGCCTGGTCCTCTTACCAACTCTTTTGTCCAATATGCGCTCCATCTGTGACTTTTCTGCAACTGGCATCTGTTTTCTCCACTGAACTTCTGGGTGTTCATCAATTCCTTTTGCTTCCTGATCTTTATATGGGTACAAATCTGAGACTTTGAATATCAGAGAAATTCTGATCCCATCGGGTAATTCAATCTCATAATCATTTGACCCGAATTTCTTCAAGATCTTACATGGCCCGATTTTCTTCATCTTGAGTTTATTATATGTTCCTCTTGGGAACCTTTCCTTTCTCAAATGTGCAAAAATAAAATCACCAACCTCAAATTGAATTTGTCTCCTATGTTGATCTACTCTACGCTTATACTTCTGGCTCAAACTTTGCAATCGTTCCTTCACCTGGCTGTGAAGCTCCTTCATCACCTCTGCGAAATCTTCTGCACTAACATTCCTAGTCGCAATATGTTCTGAATCCCTCAGCTCATAAATTCCTCTCGGCTGCATGCCATAGACAATATTAAATGGAATTTTCCCCGTGCTTCTGTTAACTGAGTCGTTATAAGCAAACTCTGCCTATGGTAATATGTTGTCCCACTGGCTGTGGTGTTCTGTCACCAAGCTTCTCAGCAAGTCTCCTAGACTTCTGTTCATAGCTTCTGTTTGTCCATCCGTCTGAGGATGATAAGTTGAACTAAATGACAAGTTAGTTCCTAGCTTCTTCCATAAGGTCCTCCAGAAGTGTCCTATGAACTTCGTGTCTCAATCTGAAACCATGCTCTTTGGTAAGCCGTGAATTCGAATGACTTATTTGAAAAACAGGTTCGCAATGTGAGTTGTGTCGCTGGTTTTCTGACATGGAATGAAATGTGCCATTTTGGAAAATCTATCCACCACCACAAAGATTGATTCGAACCCTCTTTGTGTTCTTGGCAACCCCAATATGAAATCCATGCTGATTGCATCCCACGGCCTCTCAGGTATGGAAAATGGTTGATAAAATCCTGCATTCTGCCTCTTTCCTTTCGAATGCTGGAAAATTTTGCATCTGTCCACAAATCTCTTAACTTATTCTCACATTCCTGTCCAAGAGTATGAATCATTCAACTTTTAGAAGGTCTTGTCATGCCCAAAATGTCCGACCAATCTTCCACTATGTTTCTCCTTCAGCAAATTCTCCCTCATGGAGAATTTTGGAATACAAAGTTGATTACCTTTAAACAGTAATCCTTTCTGGATCATGTATTCTGCCCATTGGCTTCTATCCCTGAGAATTGGATTCTCAATTGATTCATACGCCTCTTTAAAATATGGATCATCTTTGTACATGTCCCTGAGATCATCAAAACCCAATGTTTTGACTCTGAACTCCTGCAATAGAAAACACTTACTGCTCAAAGCATCAACAACTTTGTTAGCAGTACCAGAAATATGTTTAATCACAAAAGTGAAATTTTTCATATATTCAACCCATTTAACGTGTCTCTGATTCAACTTTTCCTGTTGATTCACAAACTACAATGCATGATTATCGCTATATAAAACAAAATTCTCGGGGATTAAATAATGCCTCCATTTCTTCAATGCATGGATGATAGCATAAAACTCCTTGCCATGCGTGGAGTATTTTACTTTCGCTTGATTCAACTTCTCGCTGAAATATGCTATTGGCCTGTCTTCTTGACTCAAGACTGCCCCTATTGCAAATCCACTTGCATCACATTTAACTTGAAATGTCTTTTGAAAATTCGGCAACACCAAAATTGGTTGTTCTGTGATATTCCTCTTCAACAAATTGAAACTCTTTTCGGCTTCTTCTGTCCAATGAAAATACTTATGTCTCTTCTTCACTGTGTCCATCATCGATGCACTAATTCCACTGAAATTCCTAATGAATTTTCAGTAGAAACTAGCCAATCTGTGAAAACTTCGAACTTCAAAGATATTCTTTGGTGATGGCCAATTCTTGATTACCTCCACCTTATCTGGATCCATCCTCAACTTATCCACATAAATAACAAACCCCAAATAAATGAGATATGTCTTCATGAATGAGGATCTCTTCATATTTATCAATAGCTTCTCCTGTTGTAGCCTCTTCATCACTGTAGCCAAATGTTTCAAGTGTTCAGCGTCTATTTTTCCTAAAATCAATATATCATCAAGATATATGATAACAAACTTCCCTATGAAATCCTTCAGGACTTCATTCATTAGCCTCATAAAAGTGCTTGGCACATTTTTTAAGCCAAATGACATAACAAGCCATTCATATAGCCCTTCGTTAGTTTTGAATGCGGTCTTCCATTCATCACCTTCTCTCATGTGAATCTGATGATAACCACTTTTCAAGTCAATCTTTGAAAAAAACATTGCCCCACTCAAGAAATCCATCAGATCATCCATCCTTGGCAATGGAAATCTATACCTGATGGTTATTTTGTTGATTTCCCTCAAGTCAGTACACATCCTCCAGCTTCTGTCTTTCTTCGGACTGAGTACTGTTGGAACAACACACAAACTCAAGCTTTCTTTGACCAAACCTTTGTCCAACAAATCCTTGACTTGTATTTTGATCTCTTCATTCTCCCACGGCATCAATCTATACGTTGCTTTGTTTGGAAAACTAGCTTCTGGTATGATATCAATGTGATGACTCACGCTTCTAATCGGTGGCAACGAACGAGGTAGTTCGTCCACTACTATATCAACGAACTCTTCCAGTAGTTTCTGAACCTCTTTTGGTAAATCATCCACCCTTGTGCTGGTTAAAACAATCTTAGGTTTCCTCACCACAATAAATTGTGGTTCCTCCTTCTTCTTAACCTCTATAAGAAGTTCCTTCCCACTCATGAGAAGTACAATGTTGCTTACTTCATGTTTCACCTCCTTATCTTTGATTGGAAGCAACATGTGAGTTCTCCCATTCTTCTCTAGGGTGTACGTGTTATTCCTCCCATCATGAATCACATTCCTATCATATTGCCACAGTATACCCAACAATAGATGACAAACATCCATGGGAATGACATCACACAAGATCTTATCATTATATCCTCCTATCTTAAATTCAACTAAACATTGTTTAGTGACATTTACCTGATGTCCTTTTTGTAACCACGAAACTCTGTATGGGCTTGGATGCTCAATCATCTCTAGCTCTAGCTTTTCTACCATCTCTATAGAAACGAAATTATTTGTGCTACCACTGTCCACAATGACTTTGCATACCATGTCCTTGGTCTTGCAAGCATTCCGAAAAAGTTTGTTTCTTTGGACTGAACTCTCCACCTCCTTTTCTGGTGTCAAAATTTCTTTTCGCATCATCAACGATCTTTCGCCTTCAGCATTTCCTGCTTCAACATTCTGCCTTTGTGCCTTGGCAATGTGAGCCTCTCCTCTTTATTTCTTCTTGTATGGACATTCATAAGACTTGTGTCTAGCATTTCCGCATGTGAAGCACTTTATTACTCCACCTCTTCCTCTTCCTCTACCTCTGGTATGAGGAAAAATATTATTGTCAGCATAATCTCCTCTCGAGTATGTATATTGCCCTCGTTGTTCAACATATTTCCCTTTATGCTCGGCATGTAGTCCTCTCTATGAGATTCCACCTCTCTCAGTCTGAGGTTTCTTCCACTCTTCCTTAGGCTTCTGATTTCTATCTTGGGCAACTGATTTGCCTATGGGCTCACTTCTGCCTTGGCCTCTTTGACCCTGCTCTCGGATCAGCTTCTCTTCAACCTTCAGAGCCATTTGATAAGCATCTTCCACCATTCGGATGGTCATCATGCTCATCTCATCCTAAATTTCGTATCTCAGGCCATTCATATACCTGGTAACCTTTTCATCATTACTTTCACGATGACCTGCTCTGATGTTCAGCCTGTAAAATTCTTCAGTGTACTCCTTTACTGTCATCAGCTTCTGTCTCAAGTTCTGCATCTTTCGAAACAGAGTAATTTGATAATCCCTGGGAATAAATTTTACCTTCATATTTGCAATCGTCCTATCCCAACTCTTGATTTTCTGCTTACCTTGGCAATGCCTGTCAGCTTGTAGTTCATCCCACCACAATGCTGCATGTCTTTTAAGTCTCGTGATAGCATGTTTGACCTTCTTGTCCTCTTCGACATCTTCATAGTCAAAGTATGTGTCCAAAGCTCCAATCCAATCTAGAAGCTCCTCTACATCTAGATTTCCCTCATAAACTGGAATGCCCATTTTGGCTCTTGCACTCATTCTTGCAATAGCTCTAATCAAGTGTTCTTTTGTTGCATTTTTGGCTGTGACTTCTTCTTCTCCATGTCCAGCTTCATCTTCACTTTCAGACTCACTGATATATCCAACATCAGCTCTGCGCCATTGTTTTATTTCCATGTCCACGAGTCTGGCACAAATGTCATGCAGATCTCTTTTCACTTCTAGATTCTGCACCTACCTGCCCCTTCCTCTGGACATCTCCCTTTCCTCTTCAGGATCGGTTGTTTGTCTGTCCCTTCTCCTCGACGGCATGATTGAGATTCCTCCTGGCCTCTTCTGTTTGAAATATACAAACAAGAATCAGGCTCCGATACCACACCTGACGTAGCCCTCCCAACCCGTAGGCTGAAAGTCCACGTACATAGGATCGTTCTTCTTCCTTGGCCCAAAGAGCTCTCAATTGGCTCTTCTATTCCCTTTCAGGAAATCTGCACCCACAGAAAAACCTTGTGGAATTCCCTCTGCACGCTTCGAAAGATTGGACTTCATGATATCGCAAGTCTAGACTCTCGAATCTTCCTCCTCAACTCCACGATACCCAAAATCACGATACGGGTATAGCTCCCTTGTGTCAGCACCCTCCGCGCATGACCACCGGCTAGGCTTCCCACTAGCACTTTTTGCCTTTCTCCACTTCGCAAGTCGAAAGTTTCGACTTCCATCCCCTTATCTTATGAAACCCCGAGACGCAAAAAGTCAACGGGGTGTTGACTCCTTTCAATGAACAACTTGTGTCCGCCTATCTATTCCACTGGCCCACCTTGTGATTCAGCCACGTGTCCTTTATGCTCCACTTCGTATTTCACCACTTCGCTCACCAAAGTTCTACCTCCTTTGTATCACGACACTCGAAGTGCCGATATCTCAAACCTTATATCACTATAACAAAACTTCTCTCCTTTCGCAACTTCGCGAACTTTGATACAAAATCTTCGAACCTTCAACTCACGAAACCCCAAAATGTCGAAATGAACTTTGAACGGGTGATCCAACGATCCCCCAGGGTTAAGATCCATGGCTTGGGTTGCTTCTCTTTCTTGTGCTTGCAGAACGCCCGTAACCTTTGTTCTCCTCCACGAGATCTAACAGCTTGCGGGATTTCATGAATTCTCTACGGAGAATTTCGTTCGTCCGTCTCCCTCTTGAGAACTTCTGGGAAATTTAAATAAAGTATTTCTCTGCGTGGAACTTGTCTTCCTGCAGCACGGCGTCGCTGCACTTATTTTCAAGGCTTCAAGGCACCAACCTCCTGTGCTTCTCTTCAACAACTGTGAAGACTCTATACTTCCTGAGCTTCCTCACGACTTCGAGTCTTTCAGAAAACTCTTGCACGCACTCCTTGCGGAAAACTCTTCAATTACTTCAAAGAATTGAAGTCCTTCGACTCTACGCACTCCCTGCAGTAACAGTCTCTCTCAATAACCCTTCAAGTTTCAAACCCTGAACTCAAACTTGGCATGTGCACACCTTGCATGACTCTTATGCCTATCTGCCCTTCCATTCGGAAATGAGAACAAAAGCCAATCTATATGAACCTTCAGAGACGCAACTCTGAAACCTTGTCAATGCACTCCTTGCAAACAATTTCCACTGCACTCCTTATAGGAACTCTTGCTCAAATAGAAAAACAATTGAAACTCATTTCCTTTACTCTCTCTCTCTCAGACTTTAATCATTTAACATGAAAGCATTCATACACAACATAAAAAGCAAATGTATAACAGAAAGAGTAAAATGACCATGAACATACCATTCAACATACATATACAGAAAACAAACACAACGCCATGAATTTGAATCAAATCTTTTCTATTAATTCAAATATATGTACATGGGTGTCTTCAAACTATAGTTCTCTGCTCTCAGCTCTGTATGCTATTCTCTTGGAAATGTTCTTCACTACTATACAATAATACAATGAGGGTGTCTATATCTCGTTTCCCTCCTTCACTCTAAGCTGTTTAATCTACGCATTAAACTCTTATTTACTTGCATTAACTAATGCAAATGCCTTCTACCTACTAAGGAAGAGAGTGGATCGCTCAAGGTCCATTTACAATTTACAAGTGTGCCTCCACTTAATGACTTCATTAATATTTCAAAACAGATTCAAAAAAAAATGTGCTTGGTGTTTTTCCAGCTGTCTTCTATCTCCGCGCTGGCTCGCTTGAGATGCTCCTGCATCAAATATTGTGAATATTTCATGCAGGAGGTCGAACAGATAGAGCCAGAAGAGAAATCGTCAAAAGATTAAGCCTCTTATTCTGAAGAGTCTTCTACACAAGTGTCTACAAAAATTTGTATTCCATTAATTGAAGATGATGTCTACTCCATTTCAATTTTATTTTTTTTTTCTGAAATTCATGTGGAAGATATATGGCATGCATCTCAGGAGTCACATGCAGACACTTTTGCATGCACCATGCATGCATCTAAGGAGTAAAAAAGGGAGCCCCACACATCAGACGCTATTCTAATATTTTTTGAGAACAATTTGCAAAAAAAATATGGATATTTGAATTCCTCTCGACAAAATGTCCAATTTCAAAAAAACAATCGTCTGAAACAGAGTCCGGAAAGTGAAGTTATGATCATTTTAAAATCAACAAAATTTCATCATTTTTCTAGAAACGGCCGCATGGTTTTCAAAATTTCATCCAAAATTTATTTGGATATTATTCATTACAAGAAGATAAAGTGGATATGTGTGGAAATATCAATGATGCATATACTTCATCAGATCCATCCAGACATCTACATCTTCAACAAAATCTTCAAAGAGCACAAACT
>JASDQU010279582.1:0-14794 GCA_032191745.1 Picea mariana
AATTTCACTTGATAGAAGGGATGTTAAATTCACAACGTTTGTCAGAACTGAAAGTAGCCATTCCACACAAATATGTTGGCCAGACTTTCCTGAAGAACAAGAATTAAAAATGTTGGCCCTGAAGATTTTATGAGTTGCTCCTTGCATTAGGTGAGTTGTTAAATGCATGGTTGTATTTCACAGTCTTCATAATTTGATACAAATGTTTTAAATAATGGATCTCTCATTTCCAGTAACTCAAAAATTAATGTGATTTCCTCCAAACATTTATTTTTCTGGACTTAAAGGAAGAATTATTATTAGGGAGTTTTTAATGCTACAATTGGGATGCTTTGATATTCAGAATCTTGTCATGTGGGAATTATCTGAGATATCTGATCTTACCCATGGAAGTTACCACGAAGCATGTTCAAAAACCATGCTCTATGCTAAATTATTCAAATAATCACTACAGTTTATCCGAAGTCAATGACTAATGGAAAACATGGACAAGTTATACAAGTTACTTAGTTCCAAAAAATGCCTGTTGTTTGGTATTCTCAACTCATTCCTCTACCCACTGATTCCAAAAATGGATCGAAGTCGTTGGAGCTCCACCACCCTCTTGTGTTGGTTTTGTAACTTTGGTGAACAAAAACACAACACTTGCATGCTTAGTTAAGCCAACTAAACAAGACATAAGTTTGTGAGTTGATTAGAGAAACCAAATACACATGAAAACAAATAAATGCAACTAAAAACAACTAAGAAATAAATGTTAGAGAATATTTAAGAACTAGAACCATGAAAATAAAAAAATGACCACCATATAGCTACCAATGGATCATAGATTGATAGGGTAAACACCGTGTTAGCACTGGAAGTCACCTCTGGATTTTTGTAGAGGTAAGCCCAATACCCATCAGTTTTTATGTCATAGTGAATAAATTAAGGGGATGTCTAATGGATGTAGACTCAGGATTATATCGTTCTAACTCAACAAATTGGGTTGGAAATGCACAGGTAGGTGAGGTATTGATATAACTTCAGTCAGTGAGTTGCAATATAGTGGTGAGGAGGGGGGAGAATTTGAGGAGAGTGAAGAGGTATGCTATGGACATCCGGTCTTCCAGTAGACTAATAAGGAAAAGCTCCAAATACAAGATCCTCTTGAATTCACAACTTCAGGAAACTGAAAATGATTTAATAGTACTGCAATCAAACATACATTACAATCTAGTCACAACAACTCAACTGGATCATCCATGCCCGAGCTCTCAGTATTAGAGGGAAAATAGAATACAAGAAACTGATTAAAACTAGTTGCAATGTCTCTGTGATCAAACCTACATCACAAAAGTATAACTACCCTCGACTGGATCATCCATGCCCGAGTGTTCTAACACAACTGTTACAGAGAGAGGAAAAGAAGTTGATTTACATTAAACAATAAGTCTCAAATGCATATACATAACCAGAGAACCAGAGTGTTCATTAAAACTTTCAAAATCAGGAGCTTAGCTCAACCATCAACCCTAACAAAAATATCAAAATTGAGTATTTATACCCAAAACAAAATCACAGAAGCATATTCAAGTAGCTGCATTGAAGGAATTACATTTGCATGCTTCTTGGTATACTGCACATGCAACCTTTTGTCAGATGCTGGCTCTTGTCAGACGAAATCGCATTTCAGAACGGTCCTGCGGATGAATTGAGCAGCTGACAATCCCTTTCTTGATTTTCCATTTATGGAGGAAACGATGTTCAACCACCACCAACAACCTCAATAACTGCTTCATTGGGATCAGGGACGACCCAAGTCAACTCTTCACCTATGGGGCTTGAAGAACTCTGTATTTTTCCATCTGGTCCTGAGCGGGGTGCTTGCAGGAGGGGCGTGGTAGTAGACATGGATGCTGATGATGCGACTAACATGCTCGGCATGAAATGGAAGACAAGAGATGGTCAGGTGAAGGATAGCGTGGGGGCCACACAAGCGGGATTTGAGGTGTAATGGGATGGAGGTAATGTGGAGCGAGGTGGCATAGGTGGTGAGAGATGAGAAGGGGACAGGTATCGACAGGACGGTGAGTGGAAGACAGATGGAGGGAGTGGAAGTGACGAGGGGTGACCACTTTTCAACCTAGGATAGGACATAATAAGCACACGCACATATCGGGGCTGCAAAAAGCGATTTGAAACTTCCCCGCATTTGGGCCCGATGTGTGTCTCTGTATGACACGTAGCACCTTCACAAAACCATGGTGTTTTTCCCGGCCCGATCTCCAAATTTTATCTTCCGCGCATGTTGGGGCCCCAATATGGCCAACAACCGTCGATCTGAAGTGTGCAAATATTAGCCTCCCAAATCTATGCACCTCTCAACATGGTGCTCCAAATAGTCACATCGACCTTGTCGAACTTAGGATAAGCACCAATTAGTGGGTTTTATCCATTTTCTTCACCTTTTTCCAAGGGGCCAAATCCCTTAGGAAAACACCCTCCTTTACAAATAAATGTGATAACATTAGGCTCCATGGGGGATGTCTTTCTCCCTGTGAGATGCCAATAACTCTTTCGTAGATCCAGTGCCTTACTGTTGGGCTATGGAGTCTGCTACAAAAGAAAAAAAATATTTACAAAAACATGGGAGCCACTTATGGCTCAACTGAAGAACTTCTTTATAAAATGCCCATTTACAGGGCCACCAAAAAATTCATCACCCTCCAAATTCTGCAACCTGAAAGTGTTGTTAGTAAATGCTTCAGAAATCTTGAAGTGACCAATCCATAAGGCTTCAAACTTGTTGTGATTTCCTCTGTCCTTCTTGGTGGCATCCCACTTGATTACTAGATATCTCAGCTGGAAATCTCCTTTACGGTTCTTCCTGTCAAAAACCTGCTTGATTTTCTACTGATGTTCCTACACTCTGGCCACTACCTGTTCTCTAGTTTGCTGGACTTCTACCAATTGATGAATTCTTCTAATCATGTCGTCAGGTTCTTCATGGCATTCTTGAAATAATTTATTTACATGTAGGGCAAGGTGAGAAGGAAAAATTGCTTCAGTCCCATATATGAGTTGGAAAGGAGAGATGCTGAGGGACCTCTTTGTTGTCACCCTGTCAGCCCATAGAGAAAAATTGAGCTTTGAATAACACGCTTTCTTTTTGTCCTCTAGTAGTCTTTTGATGATCTTAATCATGATTTTATTAGAGGAATCTACTAATCCATTGCCTTGGGGGTAGTAGGGGGTAGAGTGGATCAATGAAATTCTGAAATGCTCACAAAATTTGATCAATGGCTCAGACTTGAAGGATGCAACATTGTCAGTGACAATCCTACTTGGAAAATCGAATCTTACTAGAATATCGTCCAGGAAACTAATGATCACTTTATGAGAAGCATTCCCTGTGGGGATAGCTTCTATCCATTTGGTGAAATAATCTATGGCAGTTAATATCCATCTGTGCTGACCACTTGATGTAGGATGAATTTCGCCAATAAAGTTCAAGCCCCACTGTTGAAAGGGTCCTGAAGCTATTACAATATTCAATGGAAAAAGACTTGAGTTGCTTCTTTCCTGAGAATTTCTAACATTTGATGAAAGCTATAACCTTTGTACAGACATCAGTGAATAGAGTGGGCTATTAGTACCCAACCCTGAGAATTTTGTAGGCTGTGGTTCTCCAGAAGTGATGTCCCCCACACAGGCTATCATGAAAATCAAATATAATCCTTTGGGCCTCCTGTGGGTCTAGACATATCAAAAGAAATCCTAGAGGGTCTTTCCAATACAAGACCTGGTCAATAAAGCAATATCTAATTGCTTTGAGCTTTAAATCTCTTGCCTTTCTCTTTCCCATACCATCAGGGGGTTTTAACTCTCGCAGAAAATATATAATGTCCTTATAACAGGTGCATTTTTCCAATGGAGTGTTGTCCTAAGAACTGTTGTCAGACATTTCGACTTGCTGATCTTCTTAGAAAGTGTTGATGAAGTTGACCCCCAGAGATTTACAATTAGATTCAACCAACAACTTGGCTAAACCTTGACCTTTAACTATCTTGGTGGGTTTTATTTCCAGATCAAATTCGAGAATTTTGGCAATCCACTTGCTCCTTCTCTCGTCTATGTCAGGATGGATGAGAATGTCCTTCACATAAGATGAAGGAACATATGCAATGGTTTTCGAATGAAAAACATAGACTCTGGAATCATTGAGGGATTTCACCAATTCATAGGCCTGTTTCTCCATAATGTCATATTTGACCTCTGCGTTTCTCAGTTCTCTGCTGACAAAGGAAATAGGTTTCTCCAGCCCTACATCATTCTTTTGCAGTAAAACAATTACCACTATATCATATGAAGCATAGGAAAAAATCATAAAATCCTTGGAGTAATCAGGACTGATAAGCACAGGTGCTTCAGTCAAGGCTTGCTTGATTTGGTTGAAGGATTCTCTGGGCTCAACAGTCCATTTTACTTCAGTTGAAGGATATGCTTCACCAATTCAGAAAAATTGGAAACAAATCTCCTTAGAAAATTAATTTTTCCCAGGAAAGACTGAAATTCCTTCTTGGATCTGGGAAGTGACAAGGTTTGGATTGCTTCCACCTGGCTTGGATCAACTTTTACTCCCTTAGCATATACTATGTTCCCCAACAATTTTCCCTCCCTCATGGAAAACAAAGACTTTTTAGGATTTAGGGAGAGACCAAACCTTCTACATTTCAAGAAGACCCTTCTTAGATGTTGACAATGTTGTTTATCAGATTTGGAGAAGATTTTTATGTCATCCAAAGAGATGACCATAAATTTATCCTTTTCTCCAATGAAGATGATGTCCATGGCTCGTTGAAAGGTCGCCCCTGCATTCATCAATCCAAAGGGCATTTTGGCATACATGAATGTGCCCCAAGGAGTGGTGAAGGTTGTCTTTTATCTATCTTCAGGTAGGATAGAGATCTGATTGTACCCATAAAATCCATCAATAATGGAAATCCTAGATGCACCAGTCACCCTCTGCAAAATGTGTTCCATCTTTGGCAAGGGGTAATTGTCCTTCTTGGAGCTTTTGATTAGATTTCTGAAATCAACACACAGTCTGATTTCTCCATTTTTCTTCCTCACTGGAACGAGGTTGGCTACCCATTTAGAATATCTCAAAGGGACGACAATCTGGGCATCCAATAGCTTCTTCACCTCCCTTTCCATAATAGGTAGCAGCATGGGGTTGATCTGTCTTAATTTCTGCCTAAATGGTTTGGCCTCTTCCTTCAGTGGGATCTTATGCTCAATAACGCTAGTGTCATATGTTCTGAGGTCTTCATATCTCCAAGAAAACACATCATCAAATTCCTTTAATAACTCAACATACTCGGCTCTTTGCTCCCTTGACAAGTTGCTTGATAGTTTGACAGAATTTGGCTCCTTCTCTATACCAATGTTGCACTCAGTTACCTCAGCATCATCATTTAGTATTTTACCCTTTAGTGCCACATCACTTCTGTCAAATAGTCTTTCCAAACGAACCAGTCCCTTTGGGATGTGATTAAGGAACCAGTCCATTTGGGATGTGATTTCTGGGAAACTAAACAATATGATGGTCAACAATTTTGTTCAGAAAAACATTAGCATGAGGAACTATGTCAGAATCAGTATCTTGATCGATGTGTAATGCAGAAAACTCGTCCATAGTTTCCAGGAATCTTTTGATTTCAATATCACCATCAAACACCTTCCAATACTTGACATTGTCAGGTATAGATGGCCTATATTTTACTTCTATATCATACCTGATCTTGGGTGGAAAGGGAACTCTGAAATTGCTAGCTAATATAGCCAAAGAGTCAACCATGACATTCTCTTCTTTTGGAATAAATGAAATATTGAAAGCAAAGAAAAGACTGTCAATGATGTCCCATACTTGATTTCTATAACTTTTGAGCCGAGGGTGCTTTGCTTGATAAATATTTCTGATCTACTGGACAATCAACTTAGCATCTCCAAATACTGCTATCTCTTCAATTCCCATATCTTTTGCAGCCCTCAAACCCAAAACAAGAGCTTCATATTCTACCACATTATTGGTAGCTTCAAACTTTAACTTGTATGACAGATATATAATTTCTTGAATAGGTGAAACAAGGACCACCCCAGCACCAACACCTTGTCTATAAGAGGCTCCATCAAAGAACATTTTCCAAACAAGGGTAGTCAGAGGAGAATCTTTACAGGGAATAATGGGATTTCTGATTTCAAGAGGGGGTTCAGGGGTACCAGTCAACTCTAGTAAAACGAATCCCAAATCAACATCAAGGGAAAAGATAGGATGATTGGTGGGGTCTGCCTCGTCACTGATTATGTAGGCCAACTGAGCTTCTCTGTACAATATTCTATGCTCCCCTCCAAAAACTAGAATGGTAGCATATGTGAGGTCTATATGTAGTGTTCCCCCAATTATTTTTATCCAAGATCTTGACAAGATCATTCCAAACTTGGGAGGAACATCATCCACCATGATATCCATAACCACACTTTTCATAGGCAGCTGAAACAAGGTCACAACTAGATCTTTGATGACACCAAGACAGTGCACTCTCCTCGAATCAAAATAATATAAATCATGATAAGCTTTTGTGATTTCTAATCTGAGTTCTTCCATGATAGTCTTGGGCATGAGATTATGAGATTCCCCTAAGTCCATCAGACAATTATGCATCTCCTTGTCATGTATGTTCAGTGATGTATAGAAGGGAGGGGATGAATCATCTCTATCTTCTACCATAGGGCCTAAGATGACTGATGGCTTTTCATCCTGGATATTTACTGAATCTATGGAATGGCAAGATGGCTCAGACTGCAACAACTTTGAGAGGGATTTTTTGAAATCTTCATGCTTGACTAGCTCCGAAAGGGGTACAGGGATCCTGATCTTTTGGATTTCATGCTCAAAGTTGAAAGAGGAGGGGGGCTTCAGAATTTCTCTCACTTATGGGATAGGGTCTTTGGCTACTGGTGAGGTATTCTGAGCTTTATTTTCTTTGTTGTTGTTGATTTCATCTTTAGTAGACTTCTCTTCTCTGGAAGGATGATCATGGATGTTCGGCTTCCCTTCTTTCTTCTTAGACCTAAGGCTATATTTATTGGGACCACTACTTGTCTTCTCCCCCTTACTCAGCTCATTTATTTGGCCATCTATGAGAGACTCCTCGTATGAAGATTGAGTCAAATGGGTTAAAGGTGAGTTTTCTCCGAGACAATGAATTTCAGGGTCAAGATCTTCTTCTCCCCTTTCCTCGTCATCAACAAGGTTATTTTGGAGAGGGGTTTGAATTTTCTGATCATCCCTATCTCTTTTTCTGGGCTCTCTTGGAAGTATCTGGGGGGTGTTGTTTGCTCTTCCGAAGTTGCCTCTGTTTTCATCATTTTGGGTAGCTTTATAACCTTGCTTCCCTTCGAAATTCGTCTTCTCCATCTCTACAGTCAAGGATTTTACCATCTTGGTCAATTCATCCACTTCAGGGTGGGATGCAGAAGAACCAGAAGTTGAAGCCTCATATCTCCCTCTTCCTCTGTCTCTGTCAGCTTTGTTTTTTATTCTGTCAACTACCAACACATTGGATTCCACTTCCAAGGCTGCATCTTGCATATGAGTCAGGGAATTAGCTCTTCTCTCTCTAAGCAGGAGGTAGAAATTAGGGTCAAAATCACTAGCATAAGTGATTTTGGAAAAGGATTCTGTAGGCTTTATCTCAGCAGAGATCTTATTGTACATTTTGTTGAATATTTTGGAGAAGTCAAAGACAGATTCTCCCTCTTTTCTCTTTAGGGGCCCAAACTCTGTGATATAATACATAAAAAAAAATTTATCCCCCCACTACCTCAAGAAAGAATCATCTAGGGCCTCAATCCCTGCAATGGATCCAAGGGTCAATCCCATAAACCATTTTCTAACCTTACCATCAAGGCTCTGGACAAAGACTCTCATCCAGACATCTTCATTTTCAATATTTAGATTATCTGCATAACTGTAAAAGGTATCAAGGTGCTCTTCAACAGTTATGCCATCCTCTCTAGTGAATTTAGACATGTATTTTAGGTAATCTCCAGCAGGGAGATCATTCATGGGCTAGGTTAACACTAGGGGGAAATATCTAGCAGCCACTATGGCATTCATTTTTTTTCTAGGAGGGTTGGCACCTACCATAGGGATGATAGGTGGAGGAGAACTAGGAGGAGAAGGCATTCGAACAAGGGCGACTGAAACTAAGTTTTCGAGAGGAAAAGGAAACAACAGAGGGTTCAGAAAGAGGGTTGTAGAGATAAAGGGAATGAAGGTTTCCCTCTTTGAAGTAGCAGTGACAATAATAGGAGTAGTGAAACTAGGAGAGGGGAAATCAGCAGGAGAACTCCCAAAATTTAAAATCCTTGAAGCTCCAATAGATGGTGTAATAGGAAAATTATAAACAGATACTGGAGTTGATATAGGAGGAGAGTGGAAATCATTAGAAATACCTAGTTCGGCAACATAAGTATCTTCGTGAAGGGTTTGTCGTCTTCTAATAATTTTCTCTAGGTCAGCTTCAGGTGTTGCTAGAGGCAGTTGTGGAGTAGACCTCGTGTTTCTGCCTCTAGAATCCACAAATGTAACAATGGAGTCGTCACAGTGGAGTCGTCAACTGCACAGTTGCAATATGGGTGTACTAAGTTCTGATGCACATTCAGAACTAGTAATCTTTGTTGTTCAATCCCAAGGAAAATATTCAATTGCGTCCCCGACAACAATGCCATAAATGTTAGCACTGGAAGTCACCTCTAGATTGTTGCAAAGGTAAGCCCAATACCCATCAGTTTGTATGTCACAGTGAATAAATTAAGGGGAGGTCTAATGGATGTAGACTCGGGATTATATCATTCTAACTCAGAAAACTGGGCTAGAAATTCACAGGTAGGTGAGGTCTTGATCCAAATTTAGTCAGTGAGTTGCAATATAGTGGTGAGTAGGGGGGAAAATTTGAGGATAGCGAAGAGGCCTTCTATGGACATCCGGTCTTCCAACAGCCTAAGGAGGAAAATATCCAAATACAAGATCCTCTTGAATTCACAACTTCAGGAAACTGAAAACGCTATAACAATACTGTAATCAAACATACATTACAATACAATCACAAAAACTCAACTGGATCATCCATGCCCGAGCTCTCAGTATCAGAGAGAAAAGAGAATACAAGAAACTGATTAAAAATGGTTGCAATGTCTCTGTGATCAAACCTATGTCACAAAATCATAACTACCTCGACTAGATCATCCATGGCTGAGTGTTCTAACATAGCTGTTACAGAGAGAGGAAAATAAGATGACTTACATTAAACAAGAAGTCTCAAATGCATATACATAAGCAGAGAACCAGAGTGTTCATTAAAACTTTACAAATCGGAAGCTTAGCTCAACCATTGACCCTTACAAAAATATCAAAACCGAGTATTTATACCCAAAATAAATCCACAGAAGCATACTCGAGTAGATGCATTGAAGGCATTATGTCTGCATGCTTCTTGGAAAACTGTGCATGCATCCTTTTTTCATACACTAGCTCTTGTCAGACGAAATCGCATTTTAGAATGGTCCTTCGGATGAATTGACCCGTTGGAAATCCCTTTCTTGATTTTCCATTTATGGAGGAAACGATGTTCAACTGCCACCACCAACCTCAATAACTTCTTCATCGAGATCAAGGATGGCCCAAGTCAACTCTGCACCTGTGGGGCTTGACGGCCTCTGTATTTTTCCATCTGGTCCTGAGCAGGGTGCTTGCGGGAGGGGTGTGGAAACAAACATGGATATTGACGATGCGACTAACATGCTCAATATGAAATGGAAAACGAGAGATGGCCAGGTGAAGGATAGCGTGGGGGCCACACAAGCGATATCTGAGGTGTAATGGGATGGAGGTGATGTGGAGTGAGGTGGAATAGGTGGCGAAAGATGAGAAGGGGATGGGCACCGGCGGGATGGTGAGTGGAAGACACATGGAGGGAGTGTAAGTGACAAGGGGCGGCCACTTGTCAACCTAGGATAGGACATAATAAGCACACACGCATATCGGGGCTGTGAAAAGAGGTTTGAAACTTCCCCGCTTTTGGGCTCGATGTGTGTCTCTAGCTGACATGTAGCACCTTCACAAAACCACGGTGTTTTCTCGGGCACATTCTCCAAATTTTATCTTCCGCACATGTTGGGGCCCTAATATGGCCAACGATCATCGATCTGAAGTGCACAAATCTTAGCCGCCCAAATCTATGTGCCTCTCAACACGATGCACCAAACAGTCACATCGAACCTGTCGGACTTAGGATAAGCATCAATTAGTGGGTTTTATCCCTTTTATTCATCTTTTTCCAAGGGGCCAAATACCTTAGGAAAACACCCTCCTTTACAAATAAATGTGATAAGACACCATAGAGAAAGGAAGGGACTTATGAGTCCCCTCTTCCTTCTTGGGAGGGCTCTTGAGTTCCCTAATTGAGAGATTTTCTCTTCATGCAATGGAAGAAATGATAATGGTGAAGAAATACAATGCTTATTCCCTCAAGAGGAGAGTGGAATGGCCTATTGCAATGGTGCTTAAATGATTCAAAGAGAAAAGAGGATTCTCAAAGAAGAATTCTTGCAACATAAAAATACCTTGAAGTTCTTATTTCCTTAGGACACCCATGACACATATTTATAGAATTCATTCATGGCAAGATATAATTGGTTCATAGTGTGAACAAGGGGCCTTTTAGGGAACTTCCTATCCCTTGACCAACCTCCAAGCTAGATTTCACTCAGATATGAGTGTCAAATCATGTTTGGTATCAGACTAGAAGTGGTTGAGAGGCAAAAAAGATTCATAAATGCGTCGTTCATGGAAGTGCACGGTTTTTCTCGTAGAGAATCATGCATCTTTCTCACAATGTGCATTGAGGCCTGTGTTGTCTTGCACATTATGCACACTGTGCATGCACTTCCTTTGGTGAATTTGCACACTTTGATTTTTGGACCAAGTATATAGTTTTTTTCCTTTTGATGGATTTTGGTGGTGTAGGTGGACTAATTGATGAAGGCATTGATGTCTTTCTTCAACCATTGTGTTCAATGTTGCGGATGATTTTTCAGTGATAACACATGCGATGATGGTAAAATTTCTCTCAATCTCCTCGGATGAAACAATTTGTTGCATCATCAAGGCTCACCCACTCAAAACTTGACAAGAAAATATTCCTTTGTTGCTTGAAAATAAGATGTTACAATTGCACAACATGCTCCTCCATTCATAACTCGTATATATTGACATTGAGTGCTAATTTGAAAGTTGTATTGATTTGACCTTTATATCATTTTTTCTCCATTAGTGACACCAACATGCAATGAAATCTGAAATCTCCAAGTAGAATTTGAATTGAGACCTTAGAATCACCAGAAGAAATGATATCTTGTATGCTTGAAATACTTTTGGATATTTGTGATTTCCCTCAAGCAAATAACACTTCTTTCAACCATCTAAAACTTCATATCATTTAGGAGAACATCTTTTCACCTGGCCACATGCCCATATCCACAAGAAATCTTCCATATAATCATCGTCATTGCAATTATATTTGCATCTATTATCAAATATGCATAGATAATGGCTTATAAAAATTAAAAAAAATCACCCCATGTGTGTGATATTGGTATTGAAATGTTGACATTGGATGCTCTGTTTTGGCTCCTTCATGAGTCTTTGGTCAAAATAAAAACTGGATTTTAAAAAAAATGAATAACACAAATTTTGCTAGAATTCAAACCATTGTATGCAAATGTTATTTGGACTTTGTGAATGTGATTTACACCTAACATGTTTCTATTGTTTTTCACTGAGTTATGAATCCTTTGCCTTTAATATTTGTTGAAAATAGGCAACAACGTCTATTCAAAATCAACAACTTATGACCTGGGCATTCCTTAGACATATGCACACTAGGGTTTGACCTCTTCATGCATTCATTTTGAGATGGTCACACACTTGAAATTTGACATTGATATTAGGCATTTGGAAATGATGTGGAAGCTTCATCTATGCGTTGAACACTGCTTACATTCTCATGAGGTTTCCCCTTGGCACTTCTCATGGCTTTGATACTTCAATACTTAGCAATCGACTTGGCATAACAAATTGCACTGACCCTCTAAATTTGTCATTTAATGCTTGATTTGGTAGCTCCTTGTTCCAGAATCTAAAGGAATGGTTTTATGTGTGCTTTCATACATGATACATGGCATCCTTCTTTCATATCAGACTGACTTGAAACATTGACAACACATGGAGTTTGGGTGCTATTTGGTACATGTTTTCAATTTTGGTGTAATATATCCCTTCCTTTGATCAATGTGTGTCTTGGTAATACCTCAATGAAGACCTCATTTTTCTGCTTCAGCTAAAAATTAAATTGCCTCTGAAAATCCTCTTCTTTACCACTGCTTCTGGTCTCATTGTTCTACAAAAATGAATACTATTGTAGGTTGATTTCTCTTTCTTCTCATATGGTTTCCACTGGGGTAAGCACATCATTATACAAACCATTTAAACCCCTTTGAGAATTGTGAAGAATATTGTCTTCTACAACAAATTATTTTTTACAAGCATTCTAATTTGTATAATTTGCATATTTTGTGTATAAGAGATCAAATTCCACACACCACTCTTCATAAAAGAAATCAACAAAATAATTTTTTTTACAATAAGAGTTGAATGCAACATAAAAATTTCTTAATGAAGAAACAATAGCAATAGGAAGAGATCTACACCACTCACGAGCCTTCCCTTCCAAGGAGTACCTGAACATCTTCATCAAGACATAGTTATGAATAATACCCACCCTATGCATGCATTCATGAAAATTCAACAGGTTCTCTACAAGATGGTCATACTTGTTCCCCTAAACCTCAGAAGACAGTGTTCCCATGCTTCTCTATCTGGTATGGGATTTGGTCATCAACATAACTAGTGGAGAGTTTGAACTAGTGGAGACACCTTTGGATTCTTCAAACATGGAGTTTCCAAGTGAAGGTTGAGTATTCTGAATGTGTCAAGCTCCATTTCACCATTTGGAGCTAGAAATATACTTTGTCGTTCTCCCAGGGAATATTTTCTTCATCTCTGTACCCAGTGCCAGAAAATTTTAGCGCTAGATCAATGAACTACACCATTGGGCATGGAGTCATAAACAATATGAAAATCAAAAGAAATCAATTTTTGTACCAAACAAAAGGTATGGATAGAAGAATGAAGAAGATGACCAAAAAAAGAACATTCACTAGGTAGGGATGTTAAATTTACAACATTTGTCAGAACTGAAAGTAGCCATTCCACAAAAATATGTTGGCCCAACTTTTCCGAAGAACAACGATTACAAATGTCGGCCTTGAAGATTTTATGAGTTGCTCCTTGCATTAGGTGAGTTGTGAAATGCATGGCAGTATTTCATATTCTTCATAATTTGATACAAATGTTCCAAATAAGGGATCTCTTATTTCCAGAAACTCAAAAATTAATGTGATTTCCTCCACACATTTATTTTTCTGGACTTAAAGGAAAAATGCTTATTATGGCGTTTTTAATGCTACCATTGGCATGCTTTGATATTCAGAATCTTGGCATGTGAGAATTACTTGAGATGTCTGATCTTACCCATGGAAGTTACCCCAAATCTTGTGCAACAACCATGATCTCTGCTAAAATATTCAAATAATCACAACAGTTTAAACATAGTTACCAACTTAATGAGAACTGTGACCTCAAAACGAGAACTCTGCCCCAAAAAACCCATATTTTTGCATAAAAAAAATCAAAATCAACCCCCAAATCAAAAAGTGGTGCTACCGGTAGCACCATTTTTTAAAACGGGGTCAAAATTACAACATTTTTCAAACATGGCCTTCAAAACTTAGATAGTGGCTCCGGAAAACCTTAAAATCAGCACCTAAAAACAAAAAAGATGTTTTTGATTTTTTTTTTTTTTCAAAACGTTAAATTTTGACATCATTTGAAATCGTGTTTTTATCACTTGGTACCATTAAAAACAAAACCTCAAAATCAATCATCAAATTGAAAAGTACCGCTACCGGTAGCACCCATTCTAAAATTGGGGTATTAAAATGACACTTTTTTGTAATGTGGTAAAAGAACTCAGTATTACTGTAAACAAAATCATAAAAACAACCCTTAAATGTTTAGATTTTAGATGTTATCATCACGCAAAGCACAAGGTAATACATAATGCCATGAAAATATCACACTATACTTTAAAAATTCAACGTCACTTTTTAATAATTTTTCCTTTTAACAATAAAAAAGTAAATACAAGTTACATTGAATGAAACATAAATAGTTTCTTAAAAGTATGGTTATATTGACAATATTCAAAACATACAAGATAAGAAATTTAATTATATTATCCATAATAAAAGAATATATCATTCATAAAACATAACCAAAGATTCATAACTTCATGTAAGATCATATGTAAGTTCAATGCTCTTTTTTAGTTACCATACAAACATCATATGGATCAAAAATTCTTAAAATGTTCCATACACTTATTCATATTGACTCATGGTTTCTGAAATACCATCAAAGTATACATCATCTTCAGATGAATGTTTTGATGAAGATGTATATGATCCATACTCTTCTCTATTGTCGATGAATGCACCATCTGAGTCTACATGCATGCCCAACATTTCAGATGTCAAATGCCTTTTAGATCTTCGACTAGGTTCAACA
>JASDQU010279583.1:3596-14794 GCA_032191745.1 Picea mariana
CATTCATAACCTTGAAATAGAGGTTAGAATCATCTTTACTCTTGGTAAAGTCTAAGCTCGTTAGAAAACTGTCAATCCTTCCATACCAATCTCTAGGAGCTTGCTTCAATCTGTACAGAGCCTTCTTCAACTTACAGACATGAGTCTTCTTGTCCTCAAATTCAAATCCTTGAGGTTGTTCTATATACACTTCTTCTTCAATGACACCATTTAGAAAAGTTGTCTTTACGTCCATCTAGTGTAACTTCCACTTCATCTTAGCTGCAAGGGCTATGATGGTTATGATCGAAGTGTATCTGGCTACATGAGAAAATGTCTCTTCATAGTCAATGCGTTCCTTTTGAGAAAATCCATAAGAGACAAACCTTTCTTTGTACTTCTCAATACTTCTATCAGCATCATGTTTTATTTTGAAAAGCCATTTGGAATATACCACATCCTTTCTTTTTGATCTAGGAACTATTTCCCATACATCATTCTTTATAATGGATTGGTATTCTTCTGTCATGGCATCTACCCATTTTTTCTTTTGAATGGATTCTTTAAAGCAGGTAGGATTCTTCTCTAAGAGATCACACATCAAATCCATATAACTAGAGAATGGCTTAGGTCTCTTCACTTGTCTTGCGATTCCTTCAGGGACACCATACTTCTCTCCATATTGAATAAGTTCCCTTGCCCAAGCTAGATTTCTCTTGTGGGAGATCGTCAACTGGGGAGGTTCTTGAAATTCTACTATGTCATGATCTTCTATAATTTCCTCATCAGGGGAAGCTATGACTTCCCTCACTAGTTCTGCAACTCTAGGAGCTACAGGTTCCTCTTCATATACTTCTTCAAGCTGGCATCTTCTTGATTTCTTGAGTGTTGCATCTTCATCAAAGGTTACATCCCTGTTGATCTCAATATGATGGTAACTTGGTATATAAACTCTGAAGGCCTTGGAGGCCTCACAGTATCCAACAAATAATCCCTTCTTCCCTGAAGGGTCCAGCTTGTTTCTCTTCTCTTTTGGAATATGTACAAATATTGGGCAGCCAAATATTTTGAGATGGCTTACTTCTGGCTTACTTCTAGATTCTTTCTGGAGAACATCTCTTCTAGGGTCTTGAACCCAAGTGCACTATGGGACAATAT
Source organism: Picea mariana (assembly GCA_032191745.1). Taxonomy (NCBI): domain Eukaryota; kingdom Viridiplantae; phylum Streptophyta; class Pinopsida; order Pinales; family Pinaceae; genus Picea; species Picea mariana. Next base: position 4,734 of record JASDQU010279583.1, read on the forward strand.
ATTTTGCACATATATTTTTGTTCTTTATGCTTCTTCCCATAATCACATTAGAAGATCTTGATCATGGATCATGGTCTTCATTGCTTCCATTATAGTTACGTTTTTTATTTCCGCTACACCATCTTGTTGAGGATTGTAGGGAGTGGTGAGCTCCCTCTTGATCCTGACATCTTTGCAAAAGTTTACAAACTCCTTTGAGGTGTATTCTCCTCCATTATCTGACCTGAGTATCTTGATATTTCTTTCAGAAAGATTCTCTATAAAGGCTTTGGATTCCTTGAATTTACTGAACACTTCATCTTTTGATTTCAAAAGGTAAACCTAGGTTTTACGAGAATAGTCATCGGTAAAGGATACATAATATCTATACCCACTGATGGAGGTTCATGACATTGGGCGACACACATCTGAGTGAACGAGTTCTAAGACTCTTTCTGCTTTATTGTCTCTCTTTGGAAAAGAGTTCTTGATGTTCTTCTCTTGTGCACATCCATTGCACACACCTTCATGGTCAACCTTGAGTTCTGGTAGACCTTTGAATGCCTTGCATACATATGGTAATGCCTTGTAGTTTATGTGGGATAATCTTCTATGCTAAAGTTCACATGGATTCTCAATGGCATGGGTCATGGCTGCTTCTAAGTGACCTTTTAGCTTATACAAGCCACCTTATTCTTTTCCAATAACAATTGCTTCTTTCATGGTTTTTCCTTTGGCCCACATAAGGAATTCTCCATCTATGAAGACAATTTTGAAGCCTTTCTTTTCTAAAGCTGAAATGGAAAGTAGGTTTTTTGTCAAACCTGGTACATAGAGTACATCCTTTATCTTCATTGGAGTCCCTAAATTAAGCTTGTAGTTTGATTCTACTACTCCCTTGATAGGATATTGATAATCATATCCAAGTGTAAATTTCTGAGAAAACTTATTTTCTGAAAGGCAAGAGAGAATATCTCTTTGACCTGTCATGTTCCTGGAAGCACCACTATCAATGAGCCAAGTGTCCTCTCCAGGTGATATTGATCTTGAGAGGGTTGAGATTAAGACATAGTCTTCAATTCGTTCTCTTATCATCTTTGTGGGTGGCTCTTCATCTTCAACTGCATGGGCATGATGCCTCTTGTTTTTCCTCTTGTATTCTTCTCGTCTAGCTAGACAATGTCTCGCAATATGTCCCATCTTGTCACAATAGTAGCATTGGTAAGATGAGAAGTATCTTTCTTTTCTTTGTCCTTTCTTCTGGAATCTCTTTGGTTGAGGTTCTTTATGTATGAATTTGTTTTAGGATTGAGACTCTTTATGAGTTTCTTTATGGAAGTAAGACTTATTTCTCCCTCCTTTAGTGTGAGTGGCTAGGGCTTGATCTTCATCTATTGATAGTAAAGCTTCTTGGTTAGCTACTCTTGATTCTTCTTGAATACATTCTTCCCAAAGACTGTCAAATTTTAGTTTCTTCATTCTGGCACAAATAGTTCGGATGAATGCATCCTAAGGTCTTGTGAGACCATTAAGGGGCTTCATTATGAGTTCTTTTTCATCTATAGTATCTCCAATTGTTTCTAGTTGCTCTTTGAATTCTGATATTATGGAGAAATATTCCTGGATCGTTTCTCCTTTTTGCATCCTTGTATTCTTCCGTTGATTTCTTAGATTCATCTTCTAATTTATGTTCTTTCCTTCATATAATATGGTTAGGGAATCAAACATTTCTTTTGGAGTTTTCTTTGAAGACACGTGAGGAATCAAGTGATCTTCGATAGAATCTGTAATGATTCTTTTAGCCCTAATTGTGTCCTTTTGGTGCTTTTCTTTATCTGCAGCATCGGCGGGTTTTAGTACCTCTTATTTAACGAATCTTGCTAGGTCATTCTCTTAAAGAATGAGTCCAATCCTATACTTCCAAGCATGGAAGTTTTCCACACCTTCTAGCTTGTCAACAAGCTTAGTGCTTGCAGACATCTTTTACTTGGAGCTAGAAAAATGACCAAAAAATGAAAATGCTCAAAATTGAATTATGAACTTACCAAGGTGCGCTTGGCTGAGGTGAGTAGCCTGGTGTGGTTAGATTTAAAAAAATACAACTTTTACCCCTTCAAACTTGATCAACAGATTTCTAGACTAGTGCTTCTGGTTTTCTGGTACTTCTAGTACTTTTTGTACTCGTACTTCTGGTTTTCTGGTACCTGGTGAAAACTAGGGTTTCACTTTCTGAGAGATCTAGCCATTGAAAAGGTGTGATAATGATGCCAAAGTTTTCCTTGATGAAGGGCTCACTTTTCTATATGGCTTTGGGGTTGAAATTCTTCTTCAATAAAAAACCCTAATTTGCATGTACGACAACAATGACGTTTTTCTTCTTCTTGCGAAAGATTCTCTCTTCAGCTTAGCTCTGATACCATGTTATGGTTTAAGATATTACTAGGTTTCTTTTAAATTCAATACATAACCATAGCATAGATAGGATCACTGAGAAATACACAATCAAAAGAGACACATCATTTATCCTGGGAAACCCTCATGGGGGAGAAAACCCAGAAAAAACTTCCTTAATATAGATAGTCAATACAATGCCAAGAGATAACTCAAAAAATACAGAAAGTCCTCTCCAAGAATGTGCATCTCTCTCTCTCTTCCTTCTTCTCCAATTGCAGCTCCAAACTTGGGCTCTGATGAACAAGTGAGTGAGTGAACAAATGAGGTGCTAGCCTCTCTTATTTATACAAGCTGGCAGGCATTGAACTGAGGTGTCTTTTCACTAGCAGGGCTGACTTCACATTCTGAGTGTTTATAACCACTTTAATATATTATGGGGCCGACTTCTCATTTAGCCTATTACAATTAGGGTTTGACCAATCCGCAAAAGGGGATTTGGTCATTTACAATATCTGACATGATCAATCCACAAAAGGGGATTGATCTAATAAATAATACATCAATAATAAATATAATACTCTTTGCAGTTACAATATTTCAACAATTTGGGGATTCCAACTTCATGACCTCATAACTCCTCAACCGTGAGGAACTACGTGACGTTCTGCCTATTGTTGGAAATGACATGACAAGGAATATCCATCTATGAGTGGTTTACATGCATTTACATTGTGCTTCATGTCCTTATTCCTCAAACAACTTTGGGCTTTAGGACCACACCTATGGGTTTCTTGTAGACTTCTTCGAAGCATCTTCCTGTGAAAGCTAGGCTTAGAGCTACACCATAACGGGACCACTTTGGAGACTTCTCCAAATGCACCCATTACATTTTTTGACATCAATGACAATCAATGCTTGTTGAATTCAATGAAAACCAATTGTCCAACAACATCAATGACAACCAACCGTCCAACAAACATGAAACCTGAGTTGGTCCTGATACATTTGTATGCACAAGATCTAACTTTTCACTCTTCTTTTCCTTTCCAACCTTGAGAAATATGACTCTCTTTTATTTTCCATAAACATGGTGTTCACAAAAATTCAAATCAATTTGTTTAAGATCCGGAAATAAATTTATTTTGTGAAGAATTTACATCCCCTTCTCACTCATGTGTCCAAGCCTATGATGTCAATGTGTTGTATCCACACCTGTAGAATCTAAAGGGATTGAAGAGTCAACATTACAAGTACATAAAATAAAATGTACCTACCTTCTCTCATTTTTCCATTACTAGTGATCCTTTAGTGACCTTCCACATCTTATCTGTAAATGTAGATATACAAGATTCACTTGTCAACTGTCCTGTTTAAATTAGAATTCTTCTTATATTTGGTATATGTCTCACATCTTTCAGTAACCATTAGTTTCCACTCTTTTACTTTATTTGTACCTTATCCATTCCAACAATTTGACATGGTTCATCATCACCCAAATAAACCTGTCCAAATTCACCTTGAACATAATCTTAGAAATATTTCCTATGGGGTGTGGCATGAAATGAAGCCCCTGAATCTACTACCCAAGATTCAGTAATATTATAGAAAGAAAGAATCAAAGAATCTTGTAACACGTCACGTGTTACATTTGCTTCCTGATTTTTCTCTTGTTGTCCATCTCTTTGTTTCTTTGGAGCTCTGCAGTCTTTCTTAAAATGTCATTTATTCCCATGATTCCAGCACTCTATCATTTCTAGTCTATATTTGGATTTTCCCTTCCTAGAATTCATGTGGTTCCGTGAGCTCTTTCCTCTATCCATGTTTTTCCTCTGTTCTCCACAATCAATGTATTACTTGATGTTTCACTTGTGATTTTATGTCGTATTTCCTCGCTAAGGATAACACCAACAATATCATCAAATTTCAAAGAGTTTGAGCTAGAGACATAGTTACTTACAACCATGACCAAACCGTTCTATCTCTCTGGCAATACATATAAGATTATAAAATCCCTAACCTCATCATCAAATTCCACTTTTATAGAACTTAGTTGATTAGTAACCATATTAAATTCATTTCAATGGCCGTCAACAGGCCCACCTTCTGATATCTTCATATTAAATAATTGCTTCATTAGAAATACCCGATGTAACTTCCTCTTCTTTCTTTCACATTCTCCTCTCCCAAAATACAATATTCACTCACCTACACAGTCGCAATACAATTCCCTCATAAAAGAGGGTTTCCTTCTAGGGAAAAAATCCCTAACATAACTTCTACCATCAGATCTGCAACCATATAATGAATGACCCCCCCACATCCCATTATCAAGTAATAAGGTCCAAACGCAATTGAAACAAGACCTTTGAATCAAAAATATAATCAAGCTCCACAACCAACAACTACTACAAAGACAAGGAAATAAGGGAAGAAGTCTTCAAAATTATGCAACATTAAGACAAAAGCTTGAAAGAGTACGTCGAGTGATTCAATTACAACCTACAAAGGGAAAATCAAGGAGACTTGGATCCTGAAACCCAACGTGTATCATTTCTAAGAGGAATCTGAGATGATTGTATAAAACTCCTCAACCTTATTGGTGGGGGATATGTTTCTCAGCTAGAATACAACATTATCTTGGAAATTTTCCATAAGTATTCTAGAGGTACATCTAAAAAAAGAAAAGGGCCAAGAGATATGTTGGAAAGAACATGAAATATTGTTGGAAGTGGAGTAATGAGGGAAGAAATAGGGAACATGTTATAGGATTTTAAAACCAATACACTTAGTTTCTTAAGATCCCAACTGGATACATTGCAAACGAAGAAGAAGCAGGAGAAAATAGAAGGAGCATTGGCTATCTTTTAACCGAAGTATAGAACGAAGCATCCAAAGAGAGAATGTCCATTGGATCAGATTGAGGTCTGTGGAATATGTAGCGAGGACCATGCTACACATAATTGTCCATCCTTGCTTGGATTAAAGTCCATCTATCAAAAAACTAAGGAGCCAAAAAAAATTTTCTACATCTCTCAAAAGCGACCTTAGCAGCCTAAACCTTAAGGTATGATCCAAGATCAATCAAAATATTTCAATTCATATTGGACTAACCCTTCAATGAAATATGCTTCTCAACCATGGGGCATGCCAAATCAACAATGGGTATCTCATTCTCCCCAATCAGTTATGGCAACAAGGTTGGACAAATCCCACCATTGGAGGACCCCAACAACTAATGACACAATCACCCATGCAACTTTTTCCCCCACCTCAAATGCAGGCATATACATCCAACCCCCCTCAACCACAACTACCTGCACAACCCATACCTAACCCAAATAACATGAGGTCAACCCAACCAGTGTAAGTTGTTGGACTTGCGACTTACCCAACCTACCCGACTTACTCCATCTATTCCCTGGACTATAACAATATCCACCTTAGATATGGGAAGAATCTAATCAAGGGACAACATCGCATTAACATTTAATATCTAAATGAGGAGGTCCCAAGTGAAGAATCAAAACAAAAAAAATCTCAGGAACCTTCAAAAACCAAAAATTCCCACCCTACACTTCGGGACCCACCCTATCCTGAAAGTTGAAATCAAGACAAACCTTATATACAACCTGAGTTTGATTTCTTAGGATAACTAAAGAATGTGTGTGTCAAAATACCATTATTTCAAGCAATTAAGGATGTACCTATTTATTCAAAAGTAGTACGAGAACTTTGTTTGAGGAAGCCTGGTAGGAAATGAAAGGATCCCAAAACTGTTCACGTGATGGGGAAACTATCAGAAATAATGATAGGGGGAGTTCTCACGACTAAATATTCTTACCTTGGCAGTCCACTCGTTAATGTGAAAATCGATAATACACTTATTATTAACACGTTGATTGACTTAGGGGTCGCGATCAATGTTATGAAACGTGGAACCATGCGTGCCTTTGGACTTATAGGTCTTAGGGGAACCCCCACTATACTTCAACTCATTGATAGATCCACTATTAAACGAGAGGGAATTATAGAATATGTAGTGATATATGTGGATTCATGGGAATATCCCACTGACTTCATGGTCCTATAACCTAAAATCTCTTTGGGTGGGTATCCTCTAATCCTGGAATGGTCGTGGTTTTCCACTGTCGATGCCTACATCGGTTGTCGATCAGAGAACATGACTATTTCCAAGGGATATCCACAAAACAATTGACTCTCTACCCTCCTGACAAACTCAACATAGACTTAGAAACACCATTTTGGGTTGATGCAGAAGAAAGTGATGAATAAGGGGAAGCCCATCAGGTCCTATCCATAGATCAATACCTAGCCATAAGAGATAAAAAAAAAGGACGAAGAAAGCAATGATTTTATAGCCTCCTCTTCCTCACAAAACACACATCTTCTTAAGCATATTATGAAATTTGAAACTCAATATTCCTTAGCCTCCACAAGCATCTCACCCATTGAACATGAGCCTGAACAAGAAAAATACCAAGGATCCCTTATAGAAACCATAGAAATTATCCCAGGGAAAACCTTGAAAATCAACCAAAGACTAAACGAACAACAAAAAGAGTGATCGGTTCAAGTCTACGAAAGAACAATGATGCCTTCACCTAGAATTACTATGACATGAAGGGGATCCACCATGACCTATGTACACATCATATATATATTAAGAAAGGAGTCAAACCCATTCATCAACCTCAATGTTGGTTGAACTTGACAATGAAAGACATATTCAAAGAAGAGCTACATAAATTGCTTACAACTAACCTCATCTATCCCATTTATGATAGCTAGTGGGTCTCCCCTGTTGTCATGGTACCAAATAAAATCGATAAATGGAGAATTTGTGTAGATTATCGAGAATTGAATAAAGCAACACTCAAAGTTCACTTCCCATTACCATTTATCGACCAGGTCATTGACCCGCTTGTAGGAAATAAGTATTTTTCTTTCCTTGATGGTTTCAGTGGATACAACCAGATCCAAATTATTCATGAAGACCAATATAAAACAATGTTCACATATCCTTGGGGGACATTCTCCTACTGTGTTCTACCATTCAGGTTAGGCAATTCTCCCGCCACCTTTCAGAGAACCATTATAGGTATATTCTGTGATCTTGTTCATGACTATGTAGAAATATATATGGATGATTTTACAACATATGAGTATGAATTTGATGAAGCATTAGCCAATCTGGAAAAGACGTTAATCAGGTGAAAGGATTCAAATGTTTCCCTTAGTAATGAAAAGTGTTTCACGATGCAAACCGATGACATTGTATCTCAGAAAAAGGTATTTAGGTCGATCTACAGAAAATATAGGTAATACTCAATTTTCGAACTCCAACTTCGCAAAAGTAGGTACAAATATTTATAGGATATATTGTTTATTACTATAGATTCATTTAAAACTTCTCACATATTGCTCGTCCATTATTTCCCTCCCTTAGCAAAGATATTGAGTTTGTATGGATAGAGACATGCCATCATGCACTTGATGAATTGAAAGTCGAAGTATGTGAATATCCTATACTAAGACGGCTTGATTGGACCCTCAAGTTCCACATTTCCATAGACGCATCTGACACCACTATCGGAGCACTCCTCGGACAACTCAAAGGAAAATACCCATATGCAATTTACTATGTCAGTAAGAATCTCTTTCCTATTGAATTGAACTACACAGTAACTGAGAAAGAGTTTCTTATTTTTATTCATGCAATAAACAAGTCTATACACTACATTATTGGATATCCTTTAATTTTGCATATTGATCATGTTTTTATTAAATATTTAATGAAAAAATTAATCACAAATGGTAGGGTCACTAGATGGTTTCTTTTATTGAAAGAATTTGATATTACCATTTTAGACAAACTAGGAAAATGCAATGTAGTGGGTGACTTTCTTTCTAGAATAACATCTAATGAGAATGAACCTCCAGTAGAAGGTTGTTTTCTAGATGAATGCCTCTTTGCAGTATCTAATAACTCACCTTGGTTTGCATATATTGCTAACTTTTTGGTTGCAGGAAAACTTCAACATTACTTGACCCCCAAAGAACAACAAAGTATAGTCATAAAAAGTGAAAGATTCTTATGGATTGATAGTTGTCTCTTCTACACTGAGCCTGATCTAATTATCAGAAGTTGTGTACGAGAGGACAAAGTCTACGAATTGCGAAAATCTTGTCATGATGGGTCATGTGGGGGCCACTTTGCAAATAAAAGGAATGGTTACAAGATACTCTAGCAAGGGTATTATTGGACCACACTCTTCAGAGATGCTAAAGAATACGTGAATAGGTGTGACAACTGTCAACGCATGGGTAGACCCGTACAAGTAGACGAAATGTCTACATCAAAAAATGGTGTTAGAATCTTTTGACAAATGGGCCATTGATTTTGTGGGACCAATAAATCCCCCATCTTGTTGACACTCCTACATCCTCGTCTTTATAGACTATGTCAAAACATGGATGGAGGAAAAGGAACTTTTGGTTGCAACCGAACAAGTAGTAGTATAATTTCTCCATGAGGAAATTTTTGTAAGGTTCAAGATACCATGGGAGATAGTGATAGATGGAAGAACTCAGTTCACATCATGACTTGTCAAAGATATGATGGAATGCTACAAAATCAAGAATAGAGTAACAACACGATATCATCCATAGGAAAACAAACATGTAGAGGGGACTAACAAGATCCTTGATTCCATCATTACAAAAACCGTTAGATTACACCTCAAGGACTGGGCCGATAGATTCGTCGAAGCCTTATGGGATTACAAAACCACCTGGAGGACTACTACAGGTTGCATACCTTATGATTTAGTCTATGGAAAGTGAGTAATATTGTCCATTGAAACAAAGATCCAGACACTAAGGACAAAAATACAACTTGGGCTGGAACTATCATAGGCTCGTAAACAAAGACTACTCCAAATCAATGAGTTAGACGAACTATGGAAATATGCCCTACATTGAGCCACAGTCATACAACATCAAAGGGCCAAATGGCATGATAAGTTTATCAAGAAAAAGAATTTTTAGGTTGGAGACTGGGCATTATTATTGGACTCTAGATTCAAAGACTTTAGAGGAAAATTTTGCACCAGATGGCTTGGTCTGTATGATATTGACATAGTCTATGATAGTGGGTCCATCAAACTTTGCACCATTGATGAAGACAAGATTCCTCTAATGGATTATGGACATAGGATTCACTTATATCAGTGACCCTTATCAAAAGAATTTTTTTTAAGAAAGTTACAAATGGATGGACTGATGGTGACCTGAAGAACCTTCCTGTTGGATAGTTTCTACTCTGGTTTTGAAAAAACAAAATGGCACTTCACAGTTTCATGATGGTTATGTCAGGATCCTTCTCAATAAAAACTTGTTTATTTCAAATCATCTTATTTTTTTCAGGATCTGCAGGGGAGAATAACGTTGCTACAACTCTAGTTTTTGTGATTCTCTTTGTTGCAACTCTCTCTATTGTTGGTCACTATAATTGCTTAATTAATTTTAAACAACCAAGTGAAACATAAATTATCAACCCAGGGAAGTCTTTTGTTTCAAAGATAGCCACGCACTATATATGCTCAATTCCAAAAGCACTTAGTGTTGTAGTAAAGAAATTCACACTATTTATTCTTGCTTGAATGAAC
>JASDQU010279585.1:3998-14794 GCA_032191745.1 Picea mariana
GTATTTTGGACAACTGAGAGGGGGGGTGGGGGGGTGAATCAGTTGTCCAAAATACCCAACAAAATAAATTATCTACTGTGTAGGAGGATGGGACCACTAACCTGACTCTCACAAATCCTAGATTGGTGAACTCTAACTCCCATAGTATCCGAAAATCCTCCAAATACTCTTGTCAATTCACTATAAGAGCAGGTACAAATGAGGTGGCATTGTGGGCCCCACAACCATATATAGTCCATTTTTTCAAACTTCCACACTCAGTTACAGGAGCTCATAGTCTCTATTTTTCGATCCATCTTCAACCATGGGATCAGGGTCCTGCCACCTACAAAGTCACATTCCCCAGGTCACCATCTGTACTTGGCCCCGGGGGAGAATTTTTCTCACATCACATCTAGATACACATGCTCATGTTCAAAATTATCAAATAAATGTTATTATTTCTTTACCTTCATATATTGTTCACGTTGGGTTTTCAGTTTTAATATGTGCAGGTAATTCATCATCACAAATTAGTGCAACCCCTTCAGGTATATGATCAACACTGGCATGTAATAATTCTCGTTGTATATCAATTGCATCTCCCAGTCACACCCTTCGACATTCTCCTTTAGGGTCCCTACATCTAGCTCTGTAGTATTGTCACCTCCACTACATTTTGGTACTGTCACCCAGTAGCACTCTTCCCCACATGAGTTGTCCCATTCATAGTCCCCCTTGGCACTTTGACACTCATGTTGATTTTACCCCCTAGGGATGGGAGCCTTGATAGTCTTACGCATTTCCGAGAATAATCCACATATGCCTTCTCATCATTTTGCTATCTTTCCCAATGGATTCCCAGGTTATCTCATATCGGTTCTATTTTGGATGCACCTTCGCAGTATCATTAACCCTCCATTTCATTCACAATCCGTTTTCCGATCCACATATTTCCCTCCATTCATTTACCTTATATAGAAACCCACCCATGGGGGCCCCACCCTCCACCAGTTCTCCACACAACTTGTTCCCTCACAGGCCAATCCATCTTGCACTGGGGCACCCATTTCTGTATGTGTAGACTCATCCCAAATTATTCTTTATTTATTTGGTAATTGTAAAAAACCTTTGTTTCCATCATTTACTTATCTTTTTGTCATCACCCTTGAAACATCTTTTTCTGGAGAAGAAACCCATGTCTCCCTTGGTTGGGGAATACACTATTCGATATCGTCCATAAACCCTGAGTATCCCACAGTCGATGTACCCCTGATCTCCAAGTTTGTCCACTTTGTCACACCTCTGGAACAACTTAACCCCATGTCTAGTCATCCCCCTGACACTAGATACGGTTTCATGGTTGTTTCCAATCATCCTTCAAACATACCCCCAACCAAGGTTCATCTTGAGTCTCACCGCATCTTGACTTCATCCATGTTCCCTCTCAGTTCATGATCTTATCTCCATAGATTTCATGAAGCCCTCTGCTTCTTGGAGTCGCATCTCCCTGTCTGTTGACATCATCACAATTTATAGAAGGGCGACAATATATTGACTCTCATTACCTTTACAATGACGAGTCTAGGATAAAATAGAGAGAACCATCATTGCTCTCTGATGTCATTGACCCCCATAACATTTGACTTCAGCAAAATCTCATGTTGTGGTGGGTATTACTATGCAACTATTTCATTTTTTTTATACTAGCCAAAGACCTCTAAATTTGTTAGGCTATCAATTCCTATGAGTCATCGACACTTCTTATAGGCATCCTTACCTCTTTTCATAGTATGTTCACCATCCGAATTGTCATCTACCATTATTGAACTGCCCTGGAGGGCACTGCAGTCATCTACATCAACATACAACTTTAGTGACTGTCTTACATTTTTGAGTTGCATGACACGAGCATGGGGCATGACCACCTCGTTTGTATACAAATTTTGTTTTTCTCTCCTCGAGAAAGATTTGGTTCCCAAAGTTTCCCATCTACCTCCAATGGATGGCTCTTGCATTTCCTATCAACACTCTTCCTTACAATGGTACTCCTATTTTGGCTATATGTATGCTCCTAACCACACACATCAGGGGGCATATGTTATCACTGAAATTTGGTTCGCAACATTGCATGCAAATGGTTACAAAAGTACAACAGTTCCAAACACCTATTAGTTCACCTTTAGCACCAAAACTTCATTTCCAAGAGGCAAAAACTATACAACTAGGAAAAAATTGACATGCGTTGAATCACTAATGGAAGCGCATGCACAGTGCATGGGCCAAAGAAGCCCGTAGAGCGCAAAATGAGCCATATGTGTGTCTGTGTAAGAGAAAATCCACACACTCGTATGAACGACACATTTATGGTTCCTGTCAGCCCCTCAACCACTTATGTACCAGCTCCGAACTTGATTTGACCCTCAGATCTAAGCTGAATCCGAATGGGTAGATGGTCAAGGACCAAGGGATTCCCTAAAGGGCCCCTTGTTCACACCAAGAACCAATTGAATAAATCCATGAAGATATGCTATAAATGGATGCCATGGGTGCACTAATAATTTAATATTTCTATAGTATTGTTATGCTGCCTCAATCCACCCTTGAGAATCCTCTTTTATCCTTGGAGCATTCTAGCAACATTCCAATAGGCCATTCCACTCACCTCTTGAGAGAATAGGCTTGGATTTCTTCACCATTTTCTTTCTATTTTATCATTGTAAGAAGAGGTCTCCATTAGGGAACTCAATATCCCTCCCAAGGAGGAAGAGGAGATCCATAATTCCTCCTTTCTCTACGATGTTTTGCCAACTAATATAGTTATCCACTGGTGGCATAATATTGGTCATTTGGTTGATTGATTTTGGTTCAAAGTTTCTTATGAATTCTAGTTTTATTTCCTTAGTTGTTTTTAGTTTATTTCCTTGTTTATTTCATGTGCTTGGATTGTCTAACTCATGCACTAACCTCTGTCCTGTCTAGCAAGCCCAACTAGACTTGTAAGTTCCCTTGTTTTTCTCACTCAAGTGAGGAAACAAACAAAACAATCTTGATGAGGTCTATGATGAATTATTTGAATTGGCCATCAATCTCATTAGAAATATCTGTCAAGTCCTTCATATTTTTTCAAAAATCCTCCACATCACCCAGTGTGATCATTTGCATTGTAGGTTGATCTTCTCCCCTAGTTGTACAATTGGGGATGCCTTTGCTTGGGAATATGCAAGTTTGTAGTAGTGAAATGGGGATTTTTCCACTGCATCAAGCACGATGTTTGAAATATTTTGTTGTTCAGTGTAGGTAGACGCAATCTCCCAAAGTTGGATGATAATTAATATCATGGAATCTTTTCATTTTGTTGGTGGTAAGGAGGGTAGTGCCTGCTTATTTTTCTTGATCTGTGCTTCATTTGCATGGATATGATTGTCAATGGTGTGGATATCAAGGGAATTATATAGGTATGTCCAGAGCTTGAATCTATAGTCGACTACCCCTGAGAAATATGTTACATTCTCCTATCCTTGCTATAGTGCATTTTTTGCAATAGAAATTTTCTATTGCAACCACCTTTCTTCTATTTGTGGAGTGAACTTTATCTTTTCTCAAAGCACTAAGTTCTCTTCTTGCAATTAATGGACTCTCTCCTTAAATTTTCCAAGTTTACATGGCACAAGGATGTTTGAATTGTCTGCAGTTGTGTTCGGGACTTGCACATACAATTTTTCCATTGCGATGATCGATGAGGTTTGCATAAGCACTTCTATGTCATGGATTTCTTTGATGTCCTTATGTGCAACCTCAATATCCTTGTGGGAAATTAGTTCTTGGTCATGCTTGTGTTGATTTTCTCTATCTACTAAAAGTTATTGCTCATTCTTCTACAGTAGTTATGTATAGGACTGGATGACTACACAGTGCTTGTCCCCCATTTCATTCATGATCTCAGCCATATAGGTTTGTAGGTCCTGCAAAGGAACCTACACCAACTCCAGCTCAACATAGGATAATAGTTGAGATTCTACCGTAGTGTATGGCTCAATGGTTGTGAAGGCCAATAGGATGAATCACAACACTCTTCTTTGGGTACTGCTACATTGGGATGTTTTTCTTTTCATTCTTTCTATGACTTGTTTTTTCTTGGGAAATGGGCTCAGTTGTTGGATCAAGGTCCAATTGAATGTAGAGTTCATCTAATTTTTGTGATGACTCTCTATGCAACATCTATTATACATCCAAATTGGCCATGAACACCTTAACGATGCTCGAGAATGGTGTAGGGGTATACCCTGGCACTTGTGTTAGAGTTTTGATGTCAATATCTTTTTCTCAATGCTAATCAGGCAACACTTTGTGCACAATAGACTGCGGGGATATTTCCACTTCAATGGCTCTGGTGCTAGTCTATTGCAGTGGATTTGGTGTGCGCTCATGTTCATTAGTCCCAGGGCTTAGATTTGTCTTAATTTATATGCATTGGTTCTTCATAAGTGGATTATTTTTTGGTGTTGTCTACATCTTCTTATGTTTGATGCCTTTCCCTTGGTTGACTTTATTGGTGACCTGTGCATGCATCCTGCTAGCACCAACATTTTGCTTTCCATTTAGAGTCGGTTTTAGTGAAGTTATGGCCCATGTGTACAAACATGTAAATTCAGGTACGTAATAGTCAAGGGGTCAAAGTCAGCAAGTGGTTGGTTGGCCCTTGGAAGGGGGAAGGGATGTCAGAGTCGAAACATGCATGAAACATACGGGTAGGTTGTTCCTAGAGAGACGGGTCCTGTTAAAAGGTAGTCTCTACGTGCCCCAGGTTGAGTCAAGTAGTTAATAGAAGTCTTGTCGGTGAGTGAAAAAACTATAATCATCTCATTATGAGGGTTAAGGGGATGAAAAATCGCGGCGTTAGTATCATGTATGCCTTGCATCCCTTATCGCCTCTACCTTACACGTGGGGATGTGCCATGGAAAATCTGCAACTCAATTCAAAACATCCAGTCACCATGAATTCATTGTTCTTTTGCACAATTCCTCCTTCTACCCTATCTGTTATAAATTTCATATGCTTAGTGCCCATTTTAATCGTGAAACCAGGTCCACACACTATTTTCAATCTTTCTCATGAGATCAGGTCGACCGAATTTTTCGCTTTCCTCATTTTCTGGATCCACTGCGTGTAGGATAAATACTGGTCGCACTATGGGGACCTCACAAAAAATAATAATGAGTGTGCGAAGTAGCAAAATTTCCAGGCCCCAGCCCCAAAAGGACTGGGATTCATTCTCACTTACAACAAGCATCCCCGAAGATCCAAAGGGAATTTTCCCTTTACCTGCGGAAACAATGATATCACACCACATGGAACCTGAAATGGGAGGGCATGACCAGGAAGGAAGGGAATTAGAATCTCTTCCTTCCCAATGGTAGATACCTCGAAGAAGGGGCAAGTCAAGGAAGAACAAAGAAGCTAGGGAAACCCGAGTCTAGAACGAGTCACGCGCAAGTTTAGTTTCTGAAAGATTACTTATGTGTGCCATTCAGTTGGAACCTGTTGGAGGTATGAGCTGAGAAGGTGGAATTAGAACAAGGATGATGGATGTCATGGGTACAAATGATCAAGAACCATCTCAATAGCTGAAACAGAAGAAACTAGCCATCGCCGAACTGTACAAGGAAAACGAGCTGAGACAACAACTAGAAACAAAGATCATTGAAGCGTCAGCATCACAAGGTGGTGAAGGGAATGTGACGTGGATCAAAAGATAGATCAGAGAGGTGTAGGATATGATCATATAGTTGAGTAAAGCATAGCGGCTATCGGAAGAAAAGTATGCAAAACATTCTAGAGAAGGTGAGGCTGTCGAGGAGATAGCCTGTGCGCAAGTTCAGTTTCCAAAAGATTACTTATGTGTGCCATTCGGTTGGAACTTGTTGGAGGTATGAGCTGAGAAGGTGGAATCAAAAAAAGGATGATGGATGCTATGGGTACAAATGATTAAGAACCATCTTAGTATCTGAAACACGCGAAACTAGCCATCACCAAACTGTACAATGAAAACAGGGAGCTAAGACAACAACTAGAAACAAAGATAATTGAAGCGTCAGCATCACAAGGTTGCGAAGGGAATGTGACATGGCTCAAAATATAACTCAAAGAGGCATAGGATATGGTCGTACAGTTGAGCGAAGCATAGCGGTTGTCAGAAGAAAAGTATGCAAAACATTCCAGAGAAGGTGAGGCTACTGAGGAGATGGCTCGTGCAGTCCTCGCCAGTGAGAAAATGAAACATGATTAGCTGAGTTCATCCTATACCCGTAAACATAAAGAAAATATTGACAGTTTTGCAGAATACATCACCCTAAGGAAATTTTGTCATTTTTTATAATGACCATGACAATCAGCATCCACTTTTTGTGCACATTTTCCCCAGCAAATGAGTGTGCAGCGGAAATCAAATTCATTACAATAAATAGAGGGACTCTGAAAAACACTGGTTCGTTCAGACATTTGATCAAAGGAAAGCATTGACACATCACTCTCCCATGACAAGACCTGACAGATAACTAAATCCTCATGGCGAGTTCCAAACTTTCATGATTTAGCCACATGTATTTGTAGTTAGAAGAGCAGGGTAGCCCAAGTAGCACCCTCGCCTATATATTTTATCTTTTCGATGTAAGCCAGGTTGGTTGGAAAAATTGGTATAGACAATAGCTATTGTATGTAATTTGAGTTCAGGTGAAACTTAATGAAAAAGTCCTGTAACTTTGATTAAGAGATTCCAATTGTAGCAGTTGGATGTATTGTTTTCCCTTCTTTGCATATGTACTTCCTATTTTCTTTACTCATATCCTTTTCTGTCTAAATCGAAATGAAATTTTGAATATGTGGATTCGTTGCGCAACGCCCCTTGTTCACTCCATTTAGACAAAACGTTTTCCTCTTAAAGTTAATTCTGAATTTATCCGCAACGGTGCTTCGAGTTACTTCCTGTGTTTTCTTCTCGCCACACATTACGATTTTTCACTGAAGACTATTGCTCGCTTAGCATTTATCCTCTCAAAGTTCAGTCACTAAGTCATTTGTTTCTATCATTTCTCTAATCAACTCCATAGCCCAAAGTCTTACTCTGTTGCGCTAATACAACCGGAACCCATTATTTCAAAGGTGTTAAATCTAGCCACTTCTTTAAAGCCATATCCCGCGTTGAGACAATGTCTCTCTCGAGAGCCCTTTCCAGATTCAAAAGGCTATTTTCGGGTCTCACAGTTGGTTGAAAGAGTTACCTTCATCGTTTTTTTATCAACCGAACATATTTACGGAGTGTTAACATTCTGGCGTCATTGTGGGGAATGGAATTCAATAAATTTTCCCTGGGAGAATGACTAAAGTTATAGTTTGACCCCTGAGGGTAACAAAGGGACAAACATGTACATTGTCTGAAAATATTTACCCTTGCGACTCCAACCAAAAATACCAGTAGCATCAAGTAGCACAGTTCAGGAACCCTGGCTCCGAAGATGATCTATACCAGAGCAAATCCTGACCCAAAACCTACAGAGCCTGTGTACGACCCTAATAAAATTCTGTGTAGGACTAGAGAGAAAGCATAAGACCCATTCTATTACCTGGAGAGAAGCATGTCCTTACGCAAAGAAAACGCATAAAGTATCGATGACCTTGAGTTTGACAAATTTTTTCAGAAAACCCTGTTCAGGACCAAGTCGGAAATAAGCTTGGATGAGATAGTTTTCGACCATAAGAGATTCCAAGCCCTGATATCTAATAATATCCCTCAAATCCTAAGCCCTCCTAGAGCCATGGCCGTTAGATTTTCCCCCCTCATTCTTCCTTCCCAACTGCATGATTTTCCCCAAAACTACAACCAGAGGATTAAGCTCTATGACATTGAAGGAAACGTTTCAGCCCAAAAACATTTGGATTGGTTCAACGATTTCATTGACCTAGAGGAGGTGGACTATGCAGATGCAAAAATGAGGTTTTTCTCACAGATCCTTTTGGGGGAGGTGAGGAAATGGTTCAAATCCCTCTCGCCTGCAAGCATTCAAGACTTCGCCGCGTTCGAGACATCTTTCATTAATAAATGGGGAGACAAGAATAACCCTTTGTAGCTATTAACACAGTACAATAATATGAAGTGGGTTCCTGAGGAGATGGTCCAAGAATTCTCAACCCGTTTCATGAAGGTGTATAACTAGATTCCTGCAGAGGTCAAGCCACTCCCCGGGGCTTCACAATTGCGGTACACTAACTTCTTCGACAACGATTTCACCTTGTTGTTGAGAGAAAGAAGTTCAACAAATCTAGACACAATAATGAGATACTTTATCGAAGTCGTAGTAAACATGATGGCATCTAGGAAGATCAAACAGATATTCAACAGAGGTGATAAGAAACCCCAAGGAGATGTACAACCATCGACGTCTAGTCTTCGGATGGAAAGTTTGAATTGATGATGAAGATGATGGAGAGAATGTCCATGGGAAACAAGCCTGTTTCCTGAGAATAGAATGACCCCCAACATAGAAATTAGAACCTCAGGAGGGGTCAAGTTCCTCAAATTAGACAGAGGGAACAAAGGGAGTAGAGATATCAAGGCGATCAATAGACGAGGCCTCCATTCCAAAACAACTACGCGGACGAAGACCAGATGCATTATTTAAATGACAAGAACCCGCACGTGTTTTTAACCAAGGGAAAGCATGATCGATACATGAGAAAAAATGACAATTTTATGCTGGAGACCGATGATGCAAGGATTGGGGAAACTGATGATGCGCTTTCATGGGAAAAAAAAGAGTTCAGAAAGGGTTATCAGAATGCCATCATGCAATTTCAGAAAAAATATAACCTTGGGAGCAAGGAAGTGTCTATCGAGCCTCAGCAGACAAATCCCACAAGGAAACCTCTAGCGGACACCCCTTCCACAAGCTGACCAAGGTTGAACAACACTACCAAGGATGTGATGGAGAAGTCAAATTCGAAGGAGGAGTCCCTGAAGAAAACTTCGGAAGAAAGATGAGAAGCGGGTGGAAAAGAGGTAAAGAAAGTATGTCCCCCTTTTATCTTTGAGCATGAAATGTATAAAATCAAAATATTTGTCCCATTCAACAAGATTATTACAAATGGCGAGTATCATGAGAAAATTATTAAAATGTTGAATATGGGAGGGACCCCCGATACTTTGAATGTCCAAGATGATCACCCTCCTATCATGTTTGGTCTGCACATTGAAGAGACAAGTGATACTAAGGATGTCCCTCCATTCTACATCAGGCTAAAAGTCCATGACATGACCTTGCATAATGCCATGCTGGATTCTGGCGCGTCGCACAAAATCATGCCAAAAGTGATCATGGATGAATTGGGTTTGGATATCACCAGGCCCTACACGGACCTTTTCTCTTTTGATTTGAGGAAAGTCAAGTGCTTGGGTCTCATCAAGGACTTGGTCATTTCATTGGCCCAAATTCCTTTTAATAACATGGTTATAGACGTGGTCATGGTAGACATACCCCCTAAGTTTGGCATGTTGTTGTCCAGATCGTGGGCTACAAAGTTAAAGGGGACCTTGCAAATGGACATGTCATACGCCACCATTCCTATTTTTGGCCAGGACAGATGGTTGTACAAAGAAGTGTTGTTGAAACACATGGTAAGAAGAAAAACGTATCCAAAAAATCACCCCATATACTCCATCGACACTGAAGTTGGTTCTTCCATATTCTACAATGACCTGAGTTTTGAAGAGGAAGAGACGACAACCATCATGACATTTGATGAGGAAACCACGTGGGAAGCAGCAAAGTGCACCGACCCAAAATATCACATGGAAAACGGGATGTGGAACATGAGTTTCGATGGCACTATTAGAAAGGAAGGAGAAGGTGTCAACGTATGGGTAAGCCCCCCTGAAGTGGGCACGAAGATGTGCTCATACAAGCTCACATTCAAATGCACAAACAACATGGCTAAATATGAGGCACTGATTCTGGGCTTGAAGGTGTTGAAAGAACTAGGTGCAAAGAGGATAGTAGTGCGCAGAGACTCCGAGATGGTCATAAACCAGGTTAAAGGCATATACTATACAAAACACCCCAGGTTGAGATCGTACATAAACTTGGCGTTGGACCTCCTTGAATAATTTTCAGAGTATGACCTATCTACTATCCCAAGGGAGAAAAATCAGATCGTTGATGTGTTAGCCACCTCGGCCTCAGTTTTTAAAATCCCCATCTTCCCAAACAAAAAAATACGAGATTGAAGTTAAACACAGCCCGACAGTGCCTGATAATATCAAATTCTGGTAGGTGTCTGAAGACGACAAGAAGGTGGAGAGGTTTCTCCAAATGAGTGATGAGTTTGTTGATACAAACATTNCTCGTATTTTTTTGTTTTTAAAATCCCCATCTTCCCAAACAAAAAAATACGAGATTGAAGTTAAACACAGCCCGACAGTGCCTGATAATATCAAATTCTGGTAGGTGTCTGAAGACGACAAGAAGGTGGAGAGGTTTCTCCAAATGAGTGATGAGTTTGTTGATACAAACATTAACGATGAATGTTGCTGCAATGAAGATGGGAGCGTGGATGCGCATAGTGATGAAGACCCATTCCAAAACCAGATAGAGGGAAGGGACATTGTACAACTAAAAAATAACATCATCCCAAAGGGGTTAGTGTCGCTGGAAAATTTGTTCGACGAAAATGACGTGACCAAAAATCCGAAGATCATTGCAAACAATGAGGATGTCGAAGATTGCAACATCGAGATTGAGGAGAACCCAAAAGTAATCAAATA